>PVJD01002475.1:66158-201191 GCA_004026545.1 Mormoops blainvillei | reverse complement strand
CCCTGGAGAAGACCAGGGCCCCGAGCTCTGTCTTCATGTAACGCAAGGGCTGACCCAGGACAGACAGGTTAGATTTGTGTTGCGTGGCCACAGAGGATGAAAAGAATTATTAGGAGTTTAGGGAAACTCATTTTGGTTGAGGACAGAGGAATCACTTTTTTAACTGTTAGGGAGGTTTATATTAGAATAGACCACCTTGCGAAGTAATGAACCCTTGTCCCTTCTGGCCTTCAAACAGCCGATTTGTCTGTCAGATGCTGGAAAGTTCCCATGATTTGGGGCTGGACTGCCTGGATCCCTTGGAGATCCCTTGTTTTGCTGCCTTCACTTTGGGTGGGGAGAAGAGAAGAGAAGAGGTTGCCTCCTGCAAAAGGGCCTGGGCCCTGAGGAGAGGAGGGCCGAAGGCGAAGCCGTCACGTATCAGGACCGGGGGACTAGGGACGAGTCGCACTTACAGCCTTTGCCCTCCTGTCCCAAACATGGCCCACGGAGCTGCCGAAAGGCCCGACTCCAGAACCTGGAGGCCTGAGTGCATTCTGACTCTGACTGGCTAACCGCGGGGCCCCGGCTAAGGCGGTTTCTCTCTGGTTCTTATTTTCTCATCTGGAAGACGAAGGGGTAGGATTTGATGAGCTCTCAAGTGGCTTCCAGCTCTGGCAGTCTGTGCCGCTGGCCCTGCCCTTCTGAGCAGCTCGGTGAGGCGGTGGCCCTGGGGTACGGGGGCCAATCACCACAGGCTTCCGTCCGATTTCCACCCCCACCCCAGCCCTGCAGCTACTGTTAACTAGGGGGTCTTCTTCCAACTTGCCACATTCTTGTCCCAAGTCTAATTTGCGCCATATATGGCTAGCAGGAGAACTGGGTTCCCAACCAGCCCTGGCATTAACTGGCTGTGTGACCTGTCGTAACCTCCCTTCTCTGAGCCTCAGTGGCCTCACCTGTAACCAGAACCAGAGCTGGACTAAACGATGGGATTTGCTGGGATCAACAACTTCAGACTCTTCCAGGAGTCAGGTCCCAGTTGTTCCAGGGACTGGGGTCGGGAGGGGGGCCCGCTCTGCAACTGACCCCCGGGATGAGAAGCCCTCCATTTGACAGTGAAAGTTAAACCCTGAGTTGGACTTAGAAGCCCCCTCTCCCCTTGGCTCTGCCACCAAGCACATCTCAGGAGACAGCTTCCAGTGTCCTTTCCCTTGTGTGTAAGAACCTCCTCCCAGGCCCTCTCCTCTGCAGCGGAGTAAGGACAGGCAGCGCGGAGTTTAGTAGGTTTAAGGTTGGGGTGGCAAGGCCCTCACTATGAGTGTCCTGCCCAAGGCCGCACAGCAGGGAGAACCCAGGTGGCCACAACTCAGCCCAGCCTTGGGCCCTCTCCCTCCAGCTGCGCACGAGCTGCCCCCTCCATCAGCTCCTGGGCTTTTCTCCGCACCTCACATCCCCCGGCCCTGGACCCCGGGCAGTTTCTGGGCAGAAGGGAAGCGGAAAGCAGCAGAAGCCCCCCTCCTAGGACCACACCTCAGACAAGGGCAGGAGCTCCCAGGTGGGACTGCTCTGAGGCCTCTGGCAGGGCCGCAGCCTGAAAGCCGATCTCCCAGAGGGCGTGGCTCCCAAATGCTGGCAAATAAAAATCTGGAGAACCAGCCCCAGCTGGAGACCAGCAGCAGGCACGAGGAGCCTCTCAGCAAGCCACTCGGTTCCTGGGCCTTGGAAGTGGTAAGCCCCCCGGGCAGGAGGAGCCCTGAGAGGGCCTGGGGTCCTGCCGGCCTAGGCGGGCACGTGGTGGGAGGCAGATGTTTGTGCTCCATGTGGTGGGAGAAATGCAGGGAGAAATCACCAGTGGGCTGACATACAAGTCACATCCAGAGACACTGGCTCACACTGACACCCACCCAGAGAGACACAGGCAACCAACACACACATACACCCAAAGGCAGGTGCAGGGTAAAGGCGGCCCCGCTCACAGGCTTGCCTCGCCCCAGTCCGAGAGGCCAACCCAGCCCTGGCTCATTCACCTGGAAGCAGGCGGCGTGTAAAGAACTCCCCCGTCCACCTGCACACCCATCTGGAGACATCTGTCTACCCGCTGTGTTTCAGATGCCCATGGCGTCCCCCCCTACTCTGCTCTTCTGCCTGCTGTTCCTGGTGATCACTGAAGGCTGGGGTCAGCAGGCGGCCATCCCAGGCTGCCACTTGCACCGTGAGTAACTCTGGGCGCAGAGAGCTGGGTGGGCGCAAAGAACTGAGGGACTGGACAGAGGGGCAGGCAGCCCCCTTGATAGGCCCGCACTGAGGAAGCAGGCCCCAGGAGCTAGGCGAGGCTTCGCAGAGGCTCTGTCTATCACTCGCCTGTCTCCTTCTAGCCTTCAATGTGACAGTGCGAAGTGACCGCGAAGGCACCTGCCAGGGCTCCCATGTGGCGCAGGCTTGCGTGGGTCACTGTGAGTCCAGTGCCTTTCCTTCCCGGTACTCCGTGCTGGTGGCCAGTGGCTATCGACACAACATCACCTCCATCTCGCAATGCTGCACCATCAGTGGTCTGAGGAAGGTGAGCGGGCTCAGGCTCATGGTGGCTCACTGAGGGCTGGGGGAGGCAGAGGAGATGCGGGTCCAAAGCGCCTGAGGAAGGGGACTGGAACGCGGGTCTCTCTCCCCCACAGGTGAAGGTGCAGCTGCAGTGTGGGGGCGGCCGGAGGGAGGAGCTGGAGACCTTCACGGCCAAGGCCTGCCAGTGTGACATGTGTCGCCTCTCACGCTACTAGCCCACCCTCGCCCAGCCTCTCTCCGCTTGGTCAGGGGGACTGAGCTGGAGGACAGCCTATCTATCCTCAGCCTCATTGAGGACAGCAGCTTCAACCCTCTTAAGACTCAGTGACCCTCACCTCCTGAAAAGAGGGGAGCTTCTGCCTCTGCCCGGCCTGCTAACCAGCCTTCGATCATTTCACTTTCCTCTTGGTCCCCATCCCTTTAATAAAGCAAGCAGTCCTTGAGTTTTTGTCTTTATTAAGTCTACCCCCAGCCAGGGGAAGGGGGACAGACCACAGTAACTGTGACCCCACCTTGCCTCAGGACATGGGGAATCTCTTCTGCCTGTGCCCCCACCCCTCCCCCTGCCCAATAAATAAAAAGGGGACAAGAAAGTACAGGGTGAGGGAGAGGAGGGAAGGAGGCCCAGGACGGCGTCTGTGTTGGGGTGAGCAGGGGAGAATAAATAGACCATGGAGCCCATGGTGGGGTGAGGAAGGACCTCGCGCTGGCACGAGGTGGGGTGTATGAGGAGCCGAGTCCCGCTTCCCTAGGCCAGGCGCAGGGGCTGGGAACCTGCCTGCAGTCTGGAGCCCAGCCTTAAGGGGCAGGGAGATCCCTGATGGCAGCTTCCTGGTCAAGCTTGCCCTGGTCAAGTCCTGCCACAGGGCCTGAGATTTCTGTTGCCGGGACCACCGTCTCCTCTCCCCATAGCGAAAGCTGCCCGTGCCGGGCCAGGCAGGGAGCCCTCCAAGCCCACTCTGGCAAGGCCAGGGGTAGGTGTGTGTCTCTCTGGGCCCCTGGGCAGGAGAGGGGATGGAGGGACTGATAGCTCTGGGTTTAGTTCCTCCCCTTCTACAGGATCTCTAGCTCTGACCTCCACTGGCGGCCACCTGGGGTGTAAGGCGCTGGAGGGGGGCCTCTTTGGCCCCCTGGGTCCCCTGTAACCGGCGTAGCCGTAGCTCCTCCAGGCCTTGCCACAGCTCCTGACGCTCCCGGGCCTTCTGCTGCTCCCTGCGGGGAGATGGTCAGGCAGCTCCCCTACCTGTGGTCCTGACTATAGTCCAGCCTCCCTCACCACCGGCTCATCTGCAAAGGGACTCTACAGGGACATTCCCCTCCTGGAAGAGGTCACTGAGGACAGGCTGGCAGTGGGGCAGATGGATGAGCCTGGCCCTGAGAGGCCCGGCTGAAGGGCAGGAAACTCCAGGGAGTCAAAGCTCTGTACCTGGAAGAGGCACCTGGGAGGATGACTGGACAGTGCAGTGGGGAGTCCAGCAGGGATGGGTCAGCACTTGCCAGGAACACAGGGAGAGACTTTAAATATCCGATCGGATCAGATACGGGGTCACCCTCTTAGGTTCCCTCCAGCCATGAGAAGTTGGTTCCTTCCTGCTTGTTTCTCCTCTCCCTCCACGCCCAGCCCCTCAACACTCACTGCTGCTTTTCCAGTTTGTAGGAGGCTGTGAGCTCATCAAACAGCTTCCCATTCATCTCCATGAAGGTCTTGAGTACGTTGTAGATCAGAGATACGATGGTTCTTGGCAGGTCAAGGGAGAGGGGTGAGATGATAGCAATTGCAGTTTGGCCCCACCTCCCTCTACAGGGCTCTGCCCATCCCTGTTCCCCAAATGCAGCGTGGGACGTAAACAGGCAAGCAAACAGGCAAGCGCTGCCCTCTTCCTGCCCCTCCCACTGCCCCTCAGCCCTCCCCAGCCGCCTCCCGGCATTCTCTCTAGCTAGGAGTAACCCCAGGTCTGCACTGGCTGGCCCTGGACCCAGCTCCTGTGGGTTAGGTCAAGGCCTGGGCACTCACTGATTCCAGTGCTCCTTGGAGACTTGGTAGAGGGTCCCAAACACGGCAGGCAGCACAGTGTGGCAGTTGTCCTCAATGAGGCTCAGGATATACTCGTTGTTCCAGAAATACAGAGCCCGCTCTGCAACCTGGGGTGGAGAGATGGCAGAGTGGGCGCCTGGCAGGGGCTCCCCTGCATGTGCAAGGGCTGGTATCCACCATCACCCCCGAACCCAGCACGCCCTGCCCTCCACACCCCCGCTCCTCGGGCTCATCTGTCCCACTGGAGGAAGCAATATGACAAGGAGGAGAGAACACTGGATTTGGCATCCAATGCTCAGGGTTGAACCCCAGTTCCACTGCACATTGGCCACGTGACCTTGGCCTCAGTTTTCTCATCTGTAAAATGGGGCTATTGTAAGAATCAAATAAGGCGCATTAAACGGAAGCACCAGGACCACTGTGAAGGAGGACTGACTTGCACCGGGGTATGGCTCATAAGCATGGGAGGACGTCTGTGCTCACATGTAGGAGAGCACTAGTCACAGCCAGCCTCGTGCAGTGGGGAGCCTGGCGGGGCCCCTAAGCGGGGCTCACAACACTGGAGGCCCCTGAGGAAAGGAGAGACGGGATGGCGGCCCACGTGGAGTGCATCATTACACTGCAGTTTACCTCGTGTGTTCACACTGCGATCTCTAAAGGCCTCAGCACCACCCTCTGAAGAGATCACTGTTGGCCCACGGTACAGATGAGGAAGCTTAACCACACCCAGAGCGAAATACACACACAGTGTGTGCTTAACCACACACAGTGATTTGCCTGAGGCCCCTCAGCCAGTGGGACGTTTGACCCAAGGTCTCCTGACTGTAAGTCCAGTGTCTCCCTGTTGTCAGACCCAAGGAGGGGCCAAGGGGCAGGGGGAGCTGTGTTAGGTCAACTGGTCAACCTTCCCAGTCCATTCTCCGGCTCCCAACCTCACCAGTCTCCACCCCATACCTGGAAATGGGGGCTGGACACACAGCGAGCCACCTGCTTGAAGAGGGGCTCCTGGATCTTCACAAACTGGGAGGGCTCAATGACATCAAGAATCTCTTCCATCTCCCCCAGGAACATCACCTGGGTCGGGGGGAGAGGGGGCAAGTAGGGACACAGGCAGCAGCTCCATCTCCCCCGACACACTCCTGACCGCCCTCCGGAAGCTAAGCTCTCCCGACCTCCCTCTGGCGGTGGTCAAAGCCCCCTTTTCATACCTCTTTCTGGGTGCAGGTTTTTGGCCAGTATTTGAGCAGCCCCCGGATCACCTGTGGGAGTGGGGGCAGAAAGGAGTCAGACCTGCAGGGATGGAAGCTTACCTTTTCCCCCTGAGGTACTCACATGCTCTGTCAAGGTGGCATCCTTTTCCAGGAACTGTACCACACAGTATGCCAGCTGTGGGCGGTAGGGGGGAGAAGGGGGGAGAAGGAAGACGGGGGTCAGGAAAGGACCGGGACAGGATGCCAGACGTCTGCTCACTTACTGTGTCTACTCTCTCATTTACCAAGCCTTTCCTGACCACCTAGGATGTACCAGGCGCCATGCTCGGGGTAGGGGGACACAATGGTGATCTTACAGGGGCAACATTCAGCAAACCAGTCCTTATAACTTTTACAGGAGGTTCCGTGACTGAAATCTCTACCTCAGTCTACGGGAATAAAAGAGGAGGAGACACCAGTCCTACCCAGGGAAGGTCGAGAGGGAAGAGGCTGGGAAGGCTTCACAGAGCTGGCGTCTGAGAGCCTTTAAGGGTCATGGGAACTCTCTAAGGTAAGTAGAACAGACTTAGTGATGAAAAAGAAGGTGAGAGAAGATCCCATGGATTGGGGGCTTAGTGTAGCTGAAGCCAGAGTGTCAGGTTGGCTCAGATGGCTGCCCTGCCTCTGTCAGTTCTCTGCTGTGCGGGGCCAGGCCTGGGCCTTACCTGGGCGTGAAAGACGGAGAGCGACTTAACGGAGTGCAGGGGAATCAGGACCCGAACCAGAAACTGCTTGTGCTCGGTCTTCAGGGGCAGCGCAAAGCCATTGATGATGCTGAGGAGGGGGGCAGAAGAGAGGAGGGCTCAGGCGACCGGGCCTCACTCCTTCCTCCCAGAATGCTGATGCTCTGGCTGAGGCCCAGGGAGAGTCACCTTCCTAAGATCTCTAGCAGCTCAGCAACTCCATTGAAGTGCTCAAATTCATAGATGAACCTGTGAGAGGAAGAGAAGGACGCAGAGGCCTCAGAGAGATGGGAGCAGGCCTGGGCCCTCCCAGCCACCCAACCCTGCATGCGAAACCAACTTGCTCCCAACCCAGAGGCCATGCTCCCTGCCTGACACCCTAAACCAGGCCCCACTGAGATCCACACCCACCTCTGAATCGCCCCCCTCAGCTCAGCCCAGCCCTCGGGGCCACTCTGGGTCCCAGCTCCCACACCTGCCTTCTATGAAGCATTCCAACTCACCTCTCCCCGCAGGCCCTAACCGTCTTTACCTGGTCCCCATCCGGTCAGCAGGCACCTCGCCTGCCGACTTCCCTCTTTGTGCCAGTCAGCCAGAAGAATGGCAAACACTCAGAACGCCTAGCCTGTGCTATGAACTTCTCACAGTTACCCTGTGAGGCAGGGCTTACTACTACATCCGTCACACAGATGAAGGAATCGAGGCTCGGTGGTTCAATGAGACCCGCCCCAAATTTAATAAGCCGGGGCTCCGAGCTCCTGGAGGACAGGGACCACGTCTCAGCCATTCAGTAGCTAATAATGATAAGAGCGGCCACTTCAGAGTCCCGGGCTCGGTCTGGGTGCCATACCCAGTGCCTCGGAGGCACCGCCTCATGTTAACTTGGTAAAGGTCCCTAATATTGCCATCACTCCCATTTTAGAGATGCGGAAACTAGGCAAGAGCGTAAATAACTCGCCCAAAAGTACCCAAATACTTGAACCAGACTCAAATACAGGCTGGCAGACTCCAGAGCCAGTCTCAACTGCAAGGCCACGCCGGCGTTAGTGCTCAATACACGTTTGCAGAGAGAATCTTCCTATAGATTCTGATGGCTGAGCACAATAAGAGTCAAAAGATTTAGGTCCTAGGCCCCCACCCCGGACTGACCTAGTCCCTGCAAACCTCTACTTCTTTATCTGTAAGATGGAAGTAAACACCCTTTCTCTGCGGGCCTCACCAGCGTTGAATAATCAGTATCATGTGATATGTTGACAAGAATGAACTCAGTAAACCAGAGTTCCACGGGGCTGCCCGGCCTGGCAGCCCGTGCCTCAGTCTCCCCCACAGCCCCGCCCCTTCCGCTCCAGGCCTCAGCGGGGCAGGCAGCGGGCGCCTACCGGAGGAAGATGTGGCTGCACTGTTTGCGGATGTAGGCCCGGAGCCCCAGGAACTTGCCGTAGACCCGGTGCAGGATAGTCTTGAGGTACTCACGCTCCCGGGGGTCCTCGCTATCAAATAGCTCCAGGAGCTGTGGGGCCCGGGGTCAAGGGTCAGGAGAGAGACCAAGCCCAGGGCGCTTCCATCCTATCCCCATGGCCCTCGGTGAGCCTGCCCCTGCCCCACGGCACCACCCGGCCTGGGCTCCCCACTTCACCATCAGAACAAACTTTTGATCCACATATCTCTTGGCCACGGAGGGCTGGAAGTCTGGGCTCTCCAAGAAACGCAGGAAAAACTCATATACCAGCTGCGGGAGGGGACAGACAAAAAGGTGAGCTCGGGAACAGGCTGCTCCACTCACCCAGCCCTCTGGCCCTCATCCGCTGTCCTCGGATCTTTTTCGAAACTCTGATCCCTGCCTTCCCCAGCCCTCATACCTGCAGATGTGGCCACGAAGGCTCAAGGTTGGGCTCATCCTCTTCAGGGTCAAATTCAGGGTTCTCACTGGGTGGCAGGGTCCGGAAGATATTCACTGAGATCTGAGGGACACAGTCGGGGTACTTTAAGAAGAGCCCTCGAAGGCAGAAGCCAGGGAGTCCCTCATCCAAAGTTCTAACGGGGCTCAGCACCTGCCCCAGCAAGCAATTCACTCCTTGGCAATTACTACCTGAGAACATAATTCACGGAAGCCCTGAGCCAGGGGCTGGGGACCCAGGGGTGGGCAAGCCACATCCTTGCCCTCTGTTGGGTGCAGTCCAGTGGGGATGACAAGTTGGAAAGCAGTAAGGTCTGCAGACATTGTAGCCATCAGAAGGAAGATTTATAGCCTGGGCATCAAGAGAGGCTTCACGGAAGAGGCCGCATCCGAGCCAGGCCGCAGCGATAAGGGACTTGGGGCAGGGGCGAGGGGGGCGCACCCCGGCCCTGGGGAGAATATAAGCAGAAGTGCAGGACGGGAAAGGCCCAGCGGGCACGGAGCAGCCTATGCTGGCACTGGCCGGGTGCACTTGTAGGACAGTGTGTGGGGAAAAGACGTGGGACTTGAGGCCGAGCAGAAGGTATTGGGTCTATTCTGCACACAGGAGCCCACAGGCAGATCGGCCCTGTTCCCGTGCTCCCCGCCCCCCAGGCTGGGTGGCAAATGCTCACCATGCGGATGACGTCTGGGTAGACAGGCTCAATGAGGACGCCCCGGGTGCTCCCCACACACTCCACCAGCTCGTTGAGCGCTGCCCGCTTCACCTCCTTTCCCTTCAGATCAGCCACGCAGTCCAAGAAGTCAAACATCACCCCACACTGGGCCAGCTTCCGGCTCAGCAGCTCATGCAGCTCAGAGGCCGGCACATCTGGGAAGGAGGGAGGGGCTGAGCCTGGGCCCTAGCTCTGGGGAGCCGTGAACCTCCCAGTCCCTAGGGCAGCCTCCCCTGCCCAGACCCCATGCTCTTGTGCCATCCTCACTCCTTCAGAGAGAAAATGACTCCTGTCCCAACCTCCATTCCTATGGGGTAAAGGAGCTTCATCTCCCTCTCCTAACTCAGACTCAGAGGGCATGATGGCCTGATTTTAAAGCAAAATGACAGACGCTGAATGCCTGGGCTATCCACAGGTGCCCCTAACAGCCACTGCCTCCCTCTCATAGGTGGTGCGCTAAGAGCCAGAAGTGCGGTGAGGGGTCAGAGCAGAGGGTCTCTAGGGTGCCCTCTGGCACAGTCAGTCAGGCCCTGTGGTCCCGAGGCAGGGGGACTACACGGTGATCACAGGAAGCCACGCTAAACACCTGCTCCAGGACCCTGGCAGCATCTGGGCTGCTAGTGGCCTCCTAGAACCCAGGCTGTGGGCCCCACCCTTGGCCCTGGTCTGCCCCCCAGGGTGGCGCCACCTCCAGATGCCCCACCTCCAAGAATGACAGGCCAGTCAGGCCATGCGTCAGCAGAGAGGGCTGGAGGTGGGGGTCAGCTCTGACGGTGGAGTCCCTTGCCTGGAAGGGGCTATCCAAACTCCCTCTGATGGCAGCTGCCAGCTGCTTCTTACTACCCCCTGCGGCTCGGTTTGCGGTCCCCTGGCAGCCAGCTGTTGGGCTCACCTTTAAGCAGGGGCAGTGGAGTGAGCTCCTGTTGGTTGCTCTGATAGCGGAACTGAGAGGAACTATGGGAGCGCCGGGGCCGGGCCCTGCGGAGCGAACGGCGGGAGAAGCCATCCACCTTGTCCGGTGGGGGCACAGGCGACAGCCCCGGGGAAGACGGGCTGGTGGGGGTACTCGCAGGGGGCAGCTTCGTCTCCATGACAGCCAGGCAGTGGTCAAGCCTTCAGAGACCCTGGCGTTCCCACGGGCCCTGGAGGATGCTGAGTGAGGCTTGGCTGACTAACTTGGGCCCATCCTGCGGCGGTGGGGGGGGGGGGCACAACCACAGTCCTGGGCCCCCCCCCAGGGCCTCCGGCAACTGCCCAGTCCTGGGGGGCAGGCAGGGTAGAGAGGAGGATGGCTCAGGCCTCAGTTCCTTCCTGGGGGTCACGAAGAGTCCAGTTAGGGTTCCCACCCTGGCTCTTTGAAAACGAAGTCAGGGCAAAGAGGTCAGGAAGGAAGACAGAGATAGAGATAGAGATACAGATAGAGATAGAGAGAGAGAGAGAGAGAGAGAGAGAGAGAGCGTGCCTGTCAGTTTTTCCAGGAAAGCCGGCGTGTGGGTGAGTACTGCCCAGTGCCCAAGTCCTCTTTTCCCTCCTGCCTTGCCCAGACCCCAAAGAGAGGTGTAGCCCCTTCTATAGGACACATGTCCCTCCCTTCGCTCAGACTGAATGGCCCCAGCTCCAAAATAACCCCTCTCAGAATAGAGCCTATCTCCCAAGACAGCCCCTACACCTAGAATGGGAACCCCGTTCCTCCTCGCTGGCCCCTAACAGAATGGGACCCTGTTTCTGCCCCACTAATCCTGGCAATCGGGGACTTCCCCAAGAATGGGGGCCCTATCCCCATGTTATCCCTTCCTAGGTCCCAGCACCCTCCCCCACCTCAGCTCCTCCTTCCTCACCCCCCAAATCTCATCTACCTCCCGATGGGGGGACACTCACTTCTCAGAAGCCCCCAGACGTTGGGCCCAGACCCAGGGGCTGCTGGTGGCGAGGGGGTGGCTGTTCAGAGCTCCGGCAGAGCGGTTCCGCTCTGGGTGCTGGGCGGCGGCGCTCCTGGGTTCCCTCTCGGGCTCTGGGGGGGGTCAGAGCATGCCCCAAGCTCAGCGCCGGGTCCGGGCGCGGGCGCTCTGCGGGCTCGGGGCTGGCCCGGGAAGCGCGCGGACCTCTCCGCAAGTCGCGGGACCCGACCCGGCGCAGCGCGGCGTCGCGGGAGCCCGGGTCTGTGCGCACCGGCACCCGCCGCCCAGCTGCTCAGGATGACATCAAGTCACCTCCCCCCTCCAGGCCCGCACCTCCCCGCGGGCAGGGGGCGGGGGAGGGGGGGCTGCGTCAGGAAGCTCCGGGGGCCGCTGGGAGATGTAGTCTCGGCACCGCTTAAAGGGGGCTGCCAAACCAAAGGAGCAGCCCGTGCGAGCACCCAGGGTCGAGGACGAGGCAGAATGGGATGAGGTTCAAATGGTGCTGGGCCCCTAGGTTCTTGGAAGGGGGACCTCATAGGGAGAGAGGAGGGCTCCGGAGGCTGCACCAGGAAGCTGGGAGTGATGACAGGACACTGACAGAAAGAGGCCCAATACTATGCCAGGCCCCAGGATTTGGCCTGCCCCGTCTGTGCCCCAGCCATTCCACTGCCTTGGGGATCCCACCCTCATCCCTGAACTGGCCAGACACTTTAGAATCCATCCCCTTGGAAACCGGCACTGTGGGGGTTAATAGTCTTTGGTGACCCAGTGCCTGCTGGGAGGGGTGTGGCACATCGGAGGCTGCTGGGAAATGCAGTCCATCCTCAGGCCTGCAGTCCCCCTCCCATCCGTTGCTGTCTAAGGTGACATCATGGGCTGGGGTTTAAAGGGCCAGGCTTGGGTGCCAAAGCATCAGAGCTGGAGGTGCTCCCTGGCACTGCCACCACCCCTATGCAGGCAAGCTGGATTCCCTGGACAGACATCCCAGCCCCTCCGGGCCCTAAGATGTAGGGTCTCTTGTTGAAAGTCCTGTGCAGAGTATCCAAGGCACAGGTAGCATTCCAGGAGCTGGACATTCCTGCCATAAGCTTCCTTGGCCCCTTCCTAGGACCCTGGGCCCCAATACCCTTTATACTCCCAAACTTCATCCCCCTATATGGCACTGTGAAGTCACCACCCAGAAGTTTTGCCTGGATGAACAACTAACTGGGCCATGTAAGCAACAGGAGTGGGCAATGAGACCAGACAATGAAGTCAAAGGGGGGGCTGGAGGCTGGGGCTTTTTTCGGAGTCCTCCCCACCCTGCCTGGGGCCTTGGTGACCACTCAGTGCACCAGTGCAACCACCCAGCCATCTTCCCTGTTGCTACGGAGCCTGAGTGCCCAAAGGTGCCCACCTGCTACAGCAACCAAAAGCCAAGGTCCCAGTTTAGCCAGGCTGGGATCTGGGACTGTACCACTGGAGAGCTGGCCAGTGACCCATTGCTCAAAAATCTTCACCAGGCCTTGTTCATCTGTCCCTTGGTGTCCTTGTCTGTCAACGGAAACCCATAACCTCCTCCTTGCCCAACTCCTAAGCTCAGGAGGTGAAGTCTCTTCCATATCCCTGCAGAAAAAACTGGGGGAGGGCAAGCCCATGCAGCCTTCTACAGCCAGGTAAGGATCCCAAGCACCAGAGGGGAGAAGGCTTTGCCTAATGTCACACAGCTGTTATCAAAAACTTGGACCATGGACCAGACCTCCATCTCCCAGCCTAAGTCAGGAGGGTACCAGCTCCAAGCCCCCTGGGGGTAGTGTCCTGGATTCAATGTCAAGCTGACAGTGAAGGATCCATTGGTGTTTGTATAATTGGGGGCGGTCAGTTTGAGGACTGGGGAACTGAAGGGTGGAGGACAGACATAAGACTTCCTGCAAGGAGTGGTATTTGAACTGGGTTTCAAAATAGATACTGTGTCACCTGGAGGTGCAGATGAAAATTGTTTTTTTTTTATCACCTTTATTGAGATAGTATACGCCTTCCAAAAAATTCACCCATTTTGTTGTTTAATGTGTATAGAGTGGCAGCTTCACAAGACGAGAAAGTTCTTGAGATTGACTGCACAACAGTGTGAATATATTAAACATTACTAAATTATACACTTAGAAATGGTTAAGATGGTAAAATTTATGTTATGTGTATTTTACCATAATTTAAACAAGATGCAAAATCAAGGCCCTCTACCATGGACCAAGTCAAAAGTCACTCCCCTGCTATCTCCTGTGATCCTTTCCACACCCACCCTAATCCCACTGAGGGAATCCCCAGAGGTGCTTCTTCTGGGTGTGCCATCCCTGGGGAAGGAGCCTCACCCCAGAGAGGCCCTGAGACCCAGAACTTATGTATCGCCTGTTGAGTTCCCATCTTACCTAACGTGGGGAGGTCCTCAAAGAACCCCACAAAAGAGGCCCTTCCTCTTTTCTTTCTATGGGGAGGAACAATGGCCCCATCTTTCCCCAGACTCCTTGAAGTTCTCCAGGATTCAGTTGTCCAGTAAAAGCCCCCTAATTCAGTGCACAGGGCCAAGGTATTTGTTGGGGCTGCTGAACCTAAAGCAGGGCCTGGGACTTCATCCCAGAAACACCCCTATGTGGTCCCCAACACCACCTTCCCTCCTAAGAGAATTTCATACTGTTTACTTTGCAAGAGTTTTTTTATTCTCTCATTCAGCTCCTACTCCAGGCCTGGGCCAGGCTGTGAGATCATTATGTCTTGGAGTTGGGTATCTGTGGAACTCATAGTGCCTTGTCTGGGGGAGGCGGCAGAAAGGACCTTTGTGCCCCTTTGAGTCCTGTCTACTCCTCTGCTGTAATGCAAACACTGCATTGTATCCTGGCCACAGAGGGGGTCAGAGGAGGAGTAGACTCACAGGCACCCACTCCCAAGAGACAGACGTGGCTCCCAGTCAAGTTACAATGAGAGACAAACATGGGCACAGCTTCACTAGAGAGAAGCCCACCAGGGAAGCTGCCATCCTAGATTGGGGACCTGGATATTGGAAATGGTCCTATGTCCTCCACCTTTGCACATGGTGTACCCTATTCCCACTGCAGGGGAACGGTCGCCCCTCCTAGACTGGACACAAAGACATTTCCTAGTCTCCAGAATATGCCCTTCTATTCCATTGCCTGTGGGAGGAGACGTGATGCTTTTACATTTGCTCACTCCACAGGCACTTAAGCACACAGCTCGCTTTCCTCTCCTGTAAAACGGGGATATTAATAGTGTCTCCTCCCTACGTGTGGTGGTGAAGAGCAGATGAGGTAATGCAAGTAAAGTGACAAGCCCAGGGCCCAGGACATCATACAGGCTCAACGCCTAGAGTCTATTCGTTTTAAAAATTATTATTAATTTAATAACCATTCAATGAACACAACGGTGAACCTGGTCTGTCATGGGGGACAGGCAAATCTCTTGACTCATTCCTTAATAAGCATTTTCTCAGTGGTCACCCTATTGGCCTGCCTCCTGGAGCGGGGCCTTCCCAGTGTCTCCCAAAATTCTCCCGGAGGCTGTCCCTCAATCCCTTCTAGGAGTCCTTGCACCTGCTAAACACAACCTCAGGTTACAGGGGATAAAACAGGCTCAAAGCTTCACAGAGGAGCAGTGACTTGCCTGAGGCCACACAGAACTGGGACTGGCATCCAGGTCCCTGCCCGGAGGCCAGGGGATTGCCTTTGTTACAGGCTGACTTTGCGCTTAGATTGCAGTTGAATCCAGCTCGCTAGCAAGGCTGAAACGGAATCACAATTACCTCTGGGCATCTCTTAAGTCACCCTTGATGTAACAGGGCTTGCATGGCCAACTGGATAGAGCAGGAATCTGCAAACTTCTTGTAAAAGGCCAAAAAATAAATATTTTACACTTTGCAGGTCTCTGCTATAGCAAGAAGGCAGCCCGAGACAGTACTTAATTAAACGAACATGCCTATGTTCCACTAAAACTTTACTTAGGGACACTGGCATGTGAATTTCATATGATTTTCACGGGATGAAGTCTCATTCTTCCTTTAATTTTTTTCCAACTATTTTAAAATGTAAAAACCATTCTTAGCTCACCGGCTGTACAAAAACAATAGACCCTTACTCAAGGGATTTAGAACCCATTCTTCATTAATTTTAGCATTAGAAAGATGAAAAGCTACTATTCCAAATGGGGTGAAGTTCTGACCAGACCAACTGTTAGAAAGAAGGGAGGGTCAATAAATCTGCTCAGCTTTCAGGGCGAGAAGTGGAAAAGGACCTTGGCGATGTACTACTCACCGCAATCTTTATAAATCTGTTTTCTTATTTGTAAAAGGGTGACTATAATCTCTACTTTAGATGGTTGTTATTAGGGTTGAAAGAGATAAAGGACGGTAAAGCACTTTGTAAGCTGCAAATATTTATTTGTTTCTACAGATGCGTACGGGGGCTCTCATACCTACTTTATTTCTCTGGGAAGCTTTCTACGAAGTTTTATGAGACACTGTCCCTTTAAATCGTCCTCAACTGCTTAAAGTAATTGGACGAGTCGGCACATGCGCATTCCTCTGCGGGTACTGGCACCTCAAGCAACAGCCTCCCAGGAGCTTGTAGAAGGAAGGTTAAAGGTCCTCCCACAAAGAATTTATGCGCAAGCGTAAATCAAGATTGGGAGCTCTGTATCACGCAGAGAGCCCGGTCTCTTTTTGGCGCCTGAAGGCTCCGCCCCCTTCGGCCAATCAGTAGGCCTCGCCCTTTGCAATGACCAATGGCAGTGAGCGTGGGGGGCGTGGCTGAGCGCCCGGGGGCGCGGCCTGGCGCTGAGAGAAGCGGCGGGGCGAACCCGAGGCTCTAGTGAACAGCGTAGCCGGACAGGGATCGCCGGCGGTTGGCGAGCGGAGGCGGCCCGGGCCCGGCGGTCTCCGAGATGTCACGATGGCTGTGGCCATGGTCGAACTGTGTGAAAGAGCGGGTCTGCCGCTACTTGCTGCACCACTACTTGGGTCACTTCTTCCAGGAGCACCTCAGCCTAGACCAGCTCAGCCTCGATTTGTACAAGGGCAGCGTTGCCCTGCGGGATATCCACCTGGAGATCTGGGTGAGGAGCCAGGCCCGAGCCCGGCAGGAAGGTGGGGGGCACAGAGCCGCAGCGACCTGAGGCTCCCGGAGAAAGGGTCGGGCCGAGGGACCAGGGACCCGGCGTGTTGAGGCCGTGGAAATCCGGCCCGTTTCAGGCGTCAGAGGGACCCGGCTGATCGCCTCCAGAGCAAGAACCTGGGCAGGAAGGGGTTCCTTGTGGCCACTTCACAGGAGGAGAAACTGAGGCTGCGGAGAGGGATGTCACTTGTCTGGAGAATGCCAGTTTGGGGCCTTGATTTGAGAAGCGTGGTGGAGGGACTAAGGAGAGGGTGAGGAGGGAGCGAAGCAGGGGAACTAGGGGGTTCCGGTAGGACCAAGCCAGGGCAGCGATAGACTTGGGGCCGTGCAGCTGGTCAGTGAAGACTGGCGGGGTCCGGAGCCCTGCTGAGGACACCTGTGGGAAAGGTCCCCTGACCTCCTGACCCTACAGCCCTGGTCCCAGGGGGTGGGGTTCGCCTCCGGATGTGGATGTCAACAACCGCGTCAGCACCCGTGTTGATCAACACCTCGTGTGACTGTTGCTGCTTACTTCCTGCTTTTGGGAGAGTGGGAGGGACCAAGTGGCTGTTTGGGGAGGGGATTGGGAATTAGCATCTCCACCTGGAGGGAAGGCCCCTGGGAAGGGCAGTGAGGTCTGGCCCCAAGCAGGAAGGAGGTAGGGGGGGATACTGGGGAGGCAGAGAGAAGAATGGTGAGGGTCAGACCTGAGTCTGGGGGCAGTGAGGGGTCGTGACTCACAGCTCAGCTGACCTGGAAAGCTGCAAAGGAACCACCAATTAGAAGCACCAGCCCAGGGCTGGCACTGGATGGGCATGGGGGCAGGGGCTTCTCAGTTTTCTGGCTGGGCAGGCAGCATGGCTGGCCTCAGCACAGACTGAGCAGGAAGCGTTGGGCTTTAGGGACAGGTCTTCCTGAGCAAATGTGGGGTAAGGGAAGTCCCCTGAGCCCAGAGTTGGGGGTACCTCCCAGTAGCCCGTTGCCTGTGAATCCCAGTGCGGGAAGCCTTTTCAGACCTCTAAGCTGCCTCTTCCTACTTCCAGTCCCAGGAAACACTCCTGCCGCCCCCAGCCCTGCCCTCCTGTAGGGATCAAATCAGCTCCTAACTCGTTATGCTCTAGTGGGACGCAGGTGCATTTCCGATAGCCAGCCGCCTCTCCCAGCCGCTCTGCCTGCAGCCCCTACCTTGAAGACCGCAGGAGAAGCCTAGTGCCTGGGGACCCTGAGATGGGATGAGGAGAGAGACAGTTGGTCCCAGGACGCTGGCCGACTAGACCAGTCTCTTCTTCCCTCTAGGCCTCAGTTTCCCCATCTGTGGATCTTATGTGAGGAGTTTGGCCTTGATCTCTGTGAACCTTCTAGTTTGTTTACTCGTGGATCCAACAAGTGCTTATCGAGACCCTCTCTGGGTTTCTCAGGGAAAGCAGGCAGGCTTCTACTCTCCAGGAGCTCCTGGACTGGTGGGGTCACCCTCCCCCATTCGTAGTGGGGGAGGGGTGCTCAGCCTGTGCCTCAGAGAGGTTGACAGCTACACCAAGTGCTCAGGGTTGGGGGGCATCCCCCTGGACGCTCCCCACGAACTCTGCTTGCCCAGAGTGGGACCCCGGTGCTGCTGCACTCTCGGCCAGGCCTTTGAATGTGCCGTCCCCAAGCCTGGAACACGCCACCGTCTATCCCCCACCCAGCTTCCTCCTCTTCATCCGTCAGCTCTCCCCTCCTCTGACTTGAAAGATTGGGCACATTTGGGTGATGCAGTGATAGGACCAGCCAAGAGTAGGGATCAACGTGAGCCAAGGTAGGACCTCGTAGGTGGCACTGGGGAGGGTCTGGGAGAGCGAGGGTGCTCTCCACGGTAGAGCAGACAAGGGACACGGCAGCCATGTAGACAGGCGGTTTGGGCTGCTCCTGAGGCAGATTTGTCCCGTCTGCTCGCAGTCCGTGAACGAGGTGCTGGAGTCCATGGAATCGCCGTTGGAGCTGGTGGAAGGCTTCGTGGGCTCCATCGAGGTGGCCGTGCCCTGGGCCGCGCTGCTCACTGACCATTGCACCGTTCATGTGTCAGGCCTCCAGCTCACCCTGCAGCCCCGCCAGGGCCCAGGTGAGCACAGGTTTACGGCCGGGGTGGGTGGCGGGGAGAGCAGGTGGTGGAAATGGGCCTGGGCACTCAGGAGCTGGCTCAGCCTGCCTGCCCTGAGACCCTCTTCCTACCCGCAGGACCAGGGCCTGCTGACTCGCAGAGCTGGGCCTCATGCATGACTACGAGCCTGCAGCTGGCTCAGGAGTGCCTGCGGGATGGGCTGCCTGAGCCCTCTGAGCCGCCGCAGCCCCTGGAGGGCCTGGAGATGTTCGCCCAGACCATCGAGACTGGTAAGCCGGCCCCTCCTGGCCACCCTGCTTCCCCAGTGGGGAAACTCTGCCTGCCCTTTACAGCTCTGCCTAACCTGAGACTCCCCTCCTTACCCCTCAGTGCTGCGAAGGATCAGGGTGACCTTCCTGGACACTGTCGTGAGGGTGGAGCACTCACCGGGCGATGGGGAGCGTGGCGTAGCAGTGGAAGTCCATGTGCAGAGGTAGGTGCAGGCCTGGCGGGTGCGCTGGCATGAAGGAGAGGGGGTGTGACAGGCCACAAATAGGCCTGGGCAGTGGCCACAGTAAGGGGGGTGGGCTGTGTTGTAAGCCTTGAGTGGTGTCGCAGGACCAGGTGGTGCAGGCGCAGAGTGGCGAAGGGAGCCCCCCGAGGATCAGGTTACATGCAGAGGGTCTGAGGAGCAAGGACTGGCCGTGGAGGTCCAGAGTGGTCTGGCTACGATGGGGCAGCTCCGTGCCCCCAGATCCCTGGAACAGAATACTGTGCAGGCCGGGGGGCTCCACACCTGTGTTGATCAGGGCAAAGGCTGACCCTACACTCCCCAGACTAGAATACTGCGACGAGGCAGTGCGGGACCCAAGCCAGGCACCCCCAGTGGACGTGCACCAGCCTCCCGCTTTCCTGCACAAGCTGCTGCAGCTGGCGGGCGTCCGCCTGCACTTCGAGGAGCTTCCCCGACAGGTGGGCCAGCGCTGATCCCCGCAGCCTCTTTCTCCTAATCCCTGCCCTCTCTGGCCCTTGACTCCTGTGCCCCACCATCCCTTCTGACCAGCTCTGATGTCATCTTCCTGACCCCTCCCCTCTCATATCCTCTTGCCTCCCAGGAAGAAGCCCCAGATCCCCCCTTGCAGATTGGCAGTTGCTCAGGGTACATGGAGCTGACGGTGAAATTGAAGCAGAACGAGGCCTTCCCAGGCCCCAAGGTGAGTCCCAGGGCCCATGGGGAGGAGGGGGCATACTCCGTCTCAGAATCCTCAGCCATGTTTATCTTCTTCGGGACAAGGTGGGGTCCCTGAGTGGGGGAAGTTACTGCCTCCTTGGCAACTGGAGACACTGAAGTTCAGAGAGTTCAGGTTGTGGCCAGGGCCACTCAGCTGGTTGGTAAGAGAGCTTAGCCTGGTGACTGGTGTCCTTCCTCCTCAGGGTGAGGGCAGGTGGGTAGTGGCTGTCAGGGGGCTTGGGTGGCAAGTGCAGGCTTCATGGTCGCCCCCTCTGCCCTCAGCTGGAGGTGGCCGGACAGCTGGGCTCCCTGCACCTGCTCCTAACGCCACAGCAGCTCCAGCAGCTCCAGGAACTGCTCGGTGCCATGAGCCTCGCAGGTGAGGCCTCAGGGCAGTTCAGGGGGTGGGATGGCTGCTGGAGAGAGGCCAGCCAGGTGGGACTGACACAAGGAAATGTCCTCCCCTGCAGACCCCAAGGCCCTGGACGACAAGCGGAACAAGAGCCGCCCGCTAGGTGCCGAAGACCTGTGGCTGATTGAGCAGGACCTGACCCAGCAGCTGCAGGCGGGGGCTGTGGCCGAGCCCCCGAGTCCGGACTCTCTTACCAACCCCCTTGTCAACTTGGACAGCACTGGTGGGTGTGGGGCCAGGCCCAGTGGTTGGCGGGCTGGCTAGTGTGGGTGCAGGAGTTGGGGGGGTTGAACCCACTGCCCCTGACGCTCTCGCCTGGCCCCCAGACCTCTTCTTCTCCATGGCGGGCCTCACGAGCAGCGTGGCCTCAGCCGTCTCCGAGCTCTCCCTCTCTGACGTGGACCTTGGCTCCTCTGTGCACAGTGACATGACCCCACGCCGGACCTCTGCCCAGGGCCACCCAGCTGGTGAGTGTTCCAGGGGCAGAAAGAATAGGAAGAGAGAGGCCTTGGTGCTGGTGCGATGTCACGTGTATGCAGGGGGCCTCCTGTGATGCCTGCAGGTCCACTTTAGGTCACTTGGTTCCCGCAGGAGGCTGGAGCTGCAATGGACAAGCCCGGGTTCCAGAGTCAGTGACCCTGGATGAGCGCTACTGCTCTCCAAGACACACTTTCCCCTTTCCAGTAAATTAGGGTAATGGGACACCACCTGCCAGCTGTGTGTGATTTGGTCGACACTTATTGAGAGCTTGTGTGTGTCAGGCACTAGGCTGAGTGTTTTGTTACCTCCAGGCCTTGAAGTTCCCTTAGGAGCATTGAACTGAGCCTGAACTCAGTGCCTGGCCGAGCCTCCTCCCAGAGCCACGGCCTGGCTGGGCCAGGACTTCTCGCAGACCCCAGCCCGGGCTGCCCGTGAGCAATGGGGAGCCACTGCTGAAGCCTCTGTTCCTTCAGGCAAGACGGCCCTCATGCCCCATCCAGACACCATGCGCCCTGACTCGCTACTGAAGATGACCTTGGGGGGCATGACCTTGACATTGCTTGAGACATCTGCCCCGTCTTCTGGACCACCGGACCTCACCACCCACTTTTTTGCTGAGTTCGACGCTGCCAAGGATGGGCCCCTCGGCTCCCGTGACTTCCACCATCTCCGACTGCGCTTCCAGAGGGCCTGTCCCTGTAGCCATGTTCGGTACGAGGCTAAGGCAGGGGCCTGGGTAGAGAGTCCCTGAGCCACCCCAGACCTCCCATCTGATCCCCAGCTTCTTCCCTGCAGGCTAACGGGTGCAGCTGTACAACTATCTTGGGAGCTGCAGACGGGCAGGGGCCGCCGGACCACCAGCACAGAAGTGCACTTTGGGCAGCTCGAAGTGCTGGAGTGTCTGTGGCCCAGGGGCACTTCGAAACCTGAGTACATGGAGGTGAGGGCCAGAGGCGAGCGGGTGCCATCAGGGCCTGGAGGTTGGGCCAGATGTGAGGGCTCATCCTGATCCTCTCACCGTTTACATCCCATTCCAGATCCTGAGCTTCCCCAGCAGCCTGGGCTCCCAGGCCCCGGCTCAGCCCTGCGCCCACCTGCGGCACACGCAGACACTGCGCCGAGTGCCCAAGGTAACCCAGCCCCCTCTAGGCCTAAAGACCCTTGGCTGTTTCCCATGGTGCATTGACACCACACCCCCAATCCCAGCGTCCTCTGGCACCTCCCTGCTCCCACCCGCACCCCTTTAGCCCGTGCGCCAAGCAGAGTGTACCTCCCCACCCAAGGACGCTTGAGTACGTTTGGACCTGGCTGCCCCGCCCCCGGCTCATCATGGCGATCCCCTGCCAACCTCCGGGGCTGGAAGTGGTGACTGCTGGATGGCTTTTATTAAACAAGCGTGGTCATCTGCCTCCAGCAGGGTGGTGAGGGTCTCCTGGGTCCCCTGTCCAAGCGCTTTTCACCACCACCCGGGAGGCCTGTTTGTTTTTGCTCAAGGGGGCCCCTCCCCGCCCTGCCCTCACCCACCCCACAGCCCTTGCTGACCTGAACACCCTCAACCTCAGAGCCGATCCCGGCGCACGGCCACCTGCCATTGCCGCTCAGAACTGGCCCTGGACCTGGCCGACTTCCAGGCAGACGTGGAGCTGGGGGCCCTGGACCGGCTTGCTGCCCTGCTACACCTAGCCACCTTAACCCCTCCCGAGCCACCTGCCAGCTTACTGGTAAGATGCCTAGCCAGGGCTGGGAGTGGGGCACAGTCCTCTGGCTTGTGGTCACAGTGGTGGGGGCCCTGGCGGCAGCTCTGACCCCTACACCCCTCACAGACGGAGTCCCCTCCAGCAGCCGAGCAGCAGACAGTGGTGCGGCTATCAGCACCCCGGGCCACACTTCAGCTGCGCTTCCCCATTGCTGACCTGCGGCCCGAGAGGGATCCCTGGGCAGGCCAGGCTGTTCGGGCAGAGCAGCTGCGGCTGGAGCTCAGTGAGCCCCATTTCCGGACAGAGCTGAGCAGTGGGCCTGGTCCCCCAGCCGCCACCAGGCTGGAGCTTACCTGCTCCGATCTACACGGTGAGAGCCCCTGGGAGACAGACAGCACCGGGGGCAGGGGCTCAGGCTTCTGGGAGAGACGGGCCTAGGGCTACTGAAGAGGCGGGGTCACGGGGGAGCAGGCCCAGGCCTCGCCAGCTGCGTGGGCACCAGGATTGCCTGTGCCGGGCCTGCCTTGGGCTGCAGGCAGGGTGGACCCTTTATCCTTGGGCTGCTGCACGAGTAGGTGCAGGTCTGTAGACAGGAAAGGACCGTCACCGCTGGCTCCACCTGGCACTGAGGGAGAAATGGGGACAGGCAGCTGTGACCACCCCCTGCTGTTCCCCATCCCCTCCAGGCACCTATGAAGATGGAGAGAAACCACCCGTCCCCTGCCTGCGAGTCTCCAAAGCCCTGGATCCCAAGAGCTCTGGTCGAAAATACTTCCTACCCCAGTAAGCGGGGGCCCTGGCAGGGGCAGACAGCAGAGGGGGGCTTTGCTACTGAGGGCGACGGGAGGCCACTTGGGATCAGGGGCTTGGGGGGCCCTGCCGACCAGTGATAGGCCTGTGCCCTGGCAGGGTAGTGGTGACCCTGAACCCCCAGATTGGCGGCACACAGTGGGAAGTGGGCCCGGAGAAGGGAGAGGAGCTGGACCTGTCTGTTGAGAGCCCGTGCGAGCTGCGGGAGCCCGAACCCTCGCCTTTCTCCTCCAAGAGGACTATGTACGAGACAGAGGAGGTGAGGCCTGGGAGCCCTGGGTCTCGTGGAAGCCACGTGGTGGCTGTGTTACACGGGGAAAGGACTACTTGGGGCCCCGGGTTATGTGACCCAGCACCAGTGAGAATTTCTTCTCTTCCAATATCTCATGTCAGTGGGGAGTCAGAAGCCACCCGGCTTGTGGGGCCCAGGAGTGAGGGCACTGGTGAGGGTCGACTCGGAGGGAGGTCAGGGCCCTGTCCCTTTGGTCACTTATTGGCCTGCATGTTAAGGCCTTGGGACCCTCTCCTCCGAAAGTGATGAGGATTGATTGAGAGGTGGTGGAGGGCCTGGTCCCTGTGCCCGAAAATCTGGATTTGAATCCAGGCTCTGCTGCTCAGTGGCCATGTCTTCTCAGCTTGGTGCCCAACCACTTGGAGAGTTACATGCGGATGAGTTTCCTCATCTGAAAAGTGGGCACAAGGATTTCTCTCAGGCCTGTCCTGAGGGTAAAGGAATTAACATACGTGAGGCCCTCAGAGCAGCGTTGGCGTGCGGTCCGCGCTTCCCACGAGATGGCTACCACCCTAGCAGGGCAGGGCTTCTCTGAATGAGCAGGAATGGACGGATGACAGGAGGTTAGGCTGCAGGCCTGGGTCTGATCGCTGAGCCAGCGGCTGGTCCCGCCACCTCTCAGACGCCTTCCCTGCACCCCCACGTAGATGGTGATTCCCGGAGACCCTGAGGAGATGAGGACCTTCCAGAGCCGGGCCCTGAGGCTGTCGCGCTGCAGCCTGGAAGTGGTCCTGCCCACCGCCCATGTCTTCCTGCCCAGCAAGGAGGTCTATGAGAGCCTCTACAACAGGTGACGATGCGAGCGGGTGGGGGCTGCCACAGGGGACCAGGCTGGGCCCCCCTCACTGCCACCGCCCGCCTACCTGTCTCAGGATCAACAACGACCTGCTCATGTGGGAGCCAGCAGACCCGCCTCCCGCCCCCGCCTCTGCCCGAACCACTCACCCTCCTGGCTTCCCAGGCCCCTCGGGCCTCTGGCATGACAGCTTCAAGATGTGCAAGTCAGCCTTCAAGCTGGGTAGGTAGGAGGGGCGCCCGGCGGGGTCTGCGGCCCTCAGAGCTGGGCAGGGCGGGGGCGGCCCCTCCGGGCCTCCTTCCCACCTGCTTCTTGATCTCACCCTAGACTCAGACTCGGATGACGAGGACACCCACTTCTTCTCGGTGGGGGCATCGGGCGCCCCCAGAGCCACCCCCGAGTCCCTAAGCTCTCACTCCCAGAGCACCGTGACTGCACTGGTGACGGTGCTGAAGGGCCGGGTCACAGCCCTCTGTGAGACCAAGGTGAGGGCAGCCCCAGAGAGGTGAGCCCCTGGCTGCAGAGCCCTCATTGGCAGGAGTCTGAGACCAGAGTGAGCAGCACCAAGTGGGAAGGTGGGAAATGGACCCGGGCGGTGGGGGGCGCCAAGTGGGGCCTGTCCGGCCAGCAGCGCTCGCCTGTCCCACTGACTCACCCTCTCACGCCCTGTCAGCCGCTTGGTAGCACCACACGAAGGCCCAGGTGGGCACCGTGCGATGCCAGGAGGAACACTGACGGGGCAGGGGTGATTCTGCCCCTCTGGCAAAGGCCACAAGTGCTGGCCGGGCCTCCGGCGGAGTCTGCGGAGACACCGGAGCCGATCCTAGTTAGACCAGGGCTGTAGGAGGCCCCCTTACCCACGAGGGCCTGGGGGCTGCTCCAGGCAGCTGGTGATGCCAAGCCATGTGCTCTATGTGTAGGATGAGGATGGGAGGCTGCTGGAGGCTGTGCATGGGGAGCTGGTGCTGGACGTGGAGCAAGGCACCATCTTCAGCGTCTCCCAGTACCGAGGCCAGCCAGGGCTCGGCTACTTCTGCCTGGAGGCTGAGAAGGCAACACTCTACCACCGAGGTGTGAGGGCTGTGGGCCAGTCGTCAAGGGGTCTCTATGGTTCACGGACGGGAGTGGGGGCTTTTGGGAGGGATGTGGGCCCTCGTGAAGTGGGGGTCAGCTGGCTTGGCAGGGGGCTCACCAGATGCCTTTCCAGCGACCGTGGAGGACTACCTGCTGCCCACTCGCCTGGAGCTGCCCACCTTTGCTCCTCCGGCCCAGTTGGTCCCAACCATCTACCCATCAGAGAGGGGGGTGGCCGAGCGGGGAGCGTCAGGCCGAAAGAGCCAGGGCCAAGGCCCCCATATGCTGTCCACCGCCGTGCGCATCCACCTAGACCCCCACAAGAATGTCAAGGTACAGCCATGCCTGCTTTTGCCCGCCCACTTGGCCGGGGTGACTGCCTGCCTGGCGCATAGAGGGTTGGGCTCCCCCATCACTGACTGTGCCCCACACCCAGGAGTTCCTGGTGACACTGAGGCTGCACAGGGCCACCCTACGCCACTACGTAACCCTACCAGAACAGAGCTGGCACTCCCAGGTGAGGGAGGATGGCATGGGTAGACAGGTCTCTGGGCTGGGAGGAGGCCTGTGTCATGGGCGTGGGCTGGGCCATGCAGGAGCGGGGGGTTAGAGGAGGGAAGAGGACGCCCTATCCTTACCCTCTTGCACTTGGTCCCCAAAGCTGTTGGAGTTCTTAGATGTGCTGGATGACCCAGTGCTGGGCTACCTGCCCCCAACGGTCATCACCATCCTACACACACACCTGTTCTCCTGCGCTGTGGACTACAGGTACCCAGGCCGGGTCCCAGGGGCGGGGGCAGGCTCTCGTGTGCGTGTGTAAGGAGGCTGCCCCAGCTTAATGGTCACCCCCAGGCCACTCTACCTCCCCGTGCGTGTCCTCATCACCGCTGAGACCTTCACCCTCTCCAGTAATATCATCATGGACACCTCCACTTTCCTGCTCAGGTATGTAGCCCCCTCCGCCCCGAGCTGGGCTGCAGCTGCCCCCGACTCCCAGGTGCTGTCTACCTGCTGTGTGTCCTCAGGCCACTCTCCGAGCCTTTCTGTACATTCAGGTGATGGTCCTCAGAATTGGTTCCACCTTCTTGGAGGGCGGTCGGACCTCCGAATCAGAGCCTTCAAAGGGTTTGCGCTCTCTGTCCTGATCATTTCCCCTGGGCTCAATTTGCTTCTGGTGGTTGTGCAAGGAGAGAAGGATCGAGCAGTGGGAATGCAGTGCCCCTGCAGCGTAGTTCGAAAGAGGCCTTACAGCCCAGGTGCCCCCAATCACAGCTGGAGTCGGCAGATGGGGCCTGTCCAGCCTTTAAAGTCAAGTGAAAAAAAACATTGAAAGATACGGGGAAATGCTGTAGTACAATGTTTACTGGAAAAAGTAACATGCAAAACTACAAATGCTTAATACAGAGATCTATGAGCAGGTGTTTAAGGGCATCTCTGAGTGTCTCCATAAGAAAGATTAGAAGGAGATGTATAGCAGAGTTTGGGATTAGGGATTGTGCCCTTTTTATTGCCGTTTTAAAACATTAAAAGGAGCTTGTGTTATGTTGCCGTAGAAAGAAGGACTTATCTTAAAAGACTGATGAATGCAGAAGGGGAAAACAAGACCTTTCCTTCCCTGGGTTGCCGTGAGGCCCAGAGGAGGTGGAGGAGCTAGAAGAACTTGGAGACCAGATAAATCTGGCCCATTCTCCCCATAGTCCAAACACCGAGGCCAGAGAGGGCTCAGCACTGGGGTCTCGTAGGCTTGGGACCTACTCTGGGTGTCCCTCTGCCTGTCTCTGGGTGCCCCGCCCCGTGGGCTCCCGGGGAGCTGCTGCCTGCAGGGGCTCCGGGCCCTTCTCAGCCCTGTTCCCCACCAGGTTCATCCTCGACGACTCAGCCTTGTACCTGTCCGACAAGTGTGAGGTGGAGGCCCTGGACCTGCGGCGAGGTGGGCAGGGCCTGGACTGGGTTCCCTCCCCACTGAGGGGCCGTGGCCCCTGGCTGCACACACAGCAGCCCACGTCCTCCCTCACCTAATGGCCGGGTTCTCTGCACGCACACACGTGTGCACGCATGCAAGGGCTGCACCCAGATAAACCCCCTGTTCTCCCCCCTGGTGGTGGGTCAGGGGCTCAGAGGCAATAGAAACCTCTCTTGTCCTCTGCTTCAGATTATGTCTGTGTCTTGGATGTTGACCTCCTGGAGCTTGTGATCAAAACCTGGAAGGGGAGCACCGAGGGCAAACTGGTGAGTGCGGCTGTTTCCCAGAGTCCCTGGAGTCGGAGCAGTGCAGTGACCAAGGTGCCATGAGAGGATCCCCGCTTCCGCCACACACTGACTCTTTGCTTCTGCTCCCTGGGCCTGGGTGCAGGTCATGGCCACTGAGTGCCCTTCCCCTGCTGGGCCGTGGTTATTGGCTCTCTTGGGAAGGGCCAGGCCCACCGCGGGTGTCCCTCAGTGGGAGGCCCGCCACTAGAGGGCAGCTACAGCCAGGGCCTCGGGAGCCAGGCGGTTTCCTCATCTGTAAGGCGGAGGCTGTAGGCCTTGCTTGGCTGGCTCAGGCCAGGGACAGGATTGGGGCTCATGGCGCTCTTCACTCAGGCGCATCCCACTTCCTTGGGCAGCCCTGGGCCAAGCCCCGTCCACCCACTGGGCTCGGGGCGCTCATCCACCCCAGGGAAGACCTAGCCTGTCCTGTCTCTGGATGGAGACCATGGTGCCTGGGCTGACGGCACCCCTGCCCCGCCCCCACAGAGCCAGCCGCTGTTCGAGCTGCGCTGCTCCAACAACGTGGTGCACATGCATAGCTGCGCGGACTCCTGCGCCTTGCTGGTCAACCTGCTGCAGTACGTAATGAATGCGGGCGACCTGCACCCCCCAGCCCGGCCCCCCAGCCCCACTGAGATCGCCGGCCAGAAGGTACAGGTGAGACCTCGCTGCCCAGGCTCCCAGAGCTCTGCCGGGCCCCCTCCCCTGCCATGGTTCCCCCGGGGGCCTGGCCGTGGGGGCCCTTGGGTCCCCACCCCTCCCTCCTGGCACTCATTCACCACATCTCCCCTGCCTGGCCCAGCTCTCCGAGAGCCCCGCCTCCCTGCCCTCATGCCCACCAGTGGAGACGGCCCTCATCAACCAGCGGGACTTGACTGACGCCCTCCTGGACACCGAGCGCAACCTGCGGGAGCTGGCCCAGCATTCAGGTGGGCTGGGGGGCCTTTGGGGCCAGCGGACGCAACCAGCACCCATGTCAGGCCTCCCCCGAAACCCGCTCTCTTTTCTACAGGTGGCCCCCTCCCTCAGGCCTCACCCGTGTCAGTCTACCTATTCCCGGGTGAACGGAGTGGGGCCCAGCCCCCCTTGTCCCCTGTTGGCATCCCTGCTGGCAGTATAGGGTCCTCAGAAGCCCATGAAGATGAAACGGAAGAGGAGGGGGATGGAGACACTCTGGACAGTGATGAGTTCTGCATCCTTGACGCTCCCGGCCTGGGCATCCCGGTGTGTGGTGGGCAGGCGGGGCAGGGGCAGGAGATGGCGGGAGAGGATGGCCCACTTCCGTGCCCTTCTAGAAATGGAGCTGTGGGAGAGGCAGCAGGTGGTCACTGTCCCGTGGGAGGTGGGACCGGGAGGATCTTCCTGGGGAGGCAGCCCTGACTCTGGGCTCTGAAGGAGCTAGTGGGTATCCAGAGGACGAGAAGGCGCGGCATCCTAGGCAGAGGGACGGGAACTTCAGAGCAGGGAGGACGTGGGCAGGTGGCTGGTTGGGAGGGTGCAGACTGCAAGGGTGCTGACCTCCTGGCCCCCAAGTACCAGTAGGAATGTCACATGCAAGCAAGACCCAGGTCCCAGGGAGACAAGGTTGTCAGGAGCAAGGGACAGACACTCAGCCCCATCCTGGACAGAATATGCAGACTCAGGCTGTGGGGACAGTGACCCATGAGAGTCATCTTTTGTCAGAAATGGCGAGGGAGGTCTAAGGCGGGAAGAAACCAGGTGGAGGGTGGCCTGGACGGGGGACAGCGTCTGGGCCACATGTATTCACTTGGCCTCCTCCCTACAGCCCCGAGATGGGGAGCCCGTGGTGACACAGCTGCACCCAGGCCCCATCGTCGTGCAGGATGGGCACTTCTCCCGGCCACTGGGCAGCACGGACCTGCTGCGGGCACCTGCCCACTTCCCAGTGCCCAGCACCCGCGTGGTGCTGCGTGAGGTCTCCTTTGTCTGGCACCTCTATGGAGGCCGAGACTTTGGCCCCCACCCTGGCCACAGGTGAGTAGAGAATGCAGGCGGCAGCTGTGACAATGGGGCCAGCCCACCCAGGAGATAGGGGCTGGGCTGGGGTCCAGCCCTGACCTTCAGCAGCCGGTCACCTTGAGCCTATCCTCGCCTCCCTGGCCTCAGTTCCTCCTTCCTTATCCCACCAGCTCTCAGGGGAGGGTCTCCCTCCACAGGCCAAGAGTCCTGCTCTGAGAAGAGGGGGTGAGAAGAGGGTATTCCCCCAAGTCAGCCTGTCCCCTGTCCCTCTTCCCAGGACAAGAGTTGGCCTCACGGGTCCCAGGGGCTCCCCTTCTCGCTGCTCTGGCCCCAACCGGCCCCAGAACTCCTGGCGCACGCAGGGGGGCAGCGGCAGGCAGCACCACGTCCTCATGGAGATCCAACTCAGCAAGGTGAGCTGGGGCCAGGGCCGCAGCAGGCCAGCTGCGGTGGGGGACAGTGGCCGGCCACCTCATCCCTTCTGCTCAGCCAGCACTTGGCACTGTGGGCACGCACTTTGTGGAGTGGGTTTTACAGCCATTTTGAGGATGCAAAACCGATGTCCCTGGTGACAGAGAGGTTGGAGAGCAAGACCTGAACTAGGTTTATGCTTAGGGTGACGGAGCAGATGGGAAGGCTGTGGGAATGGAAGCAGGTGGATTTGGGGGAGGAGGCTGAGAGTTCACTGTGGCCGCGTGGGTTTGACACGCCCATGGGAGGCCACATACAGTGCCAGGCAGCAGCCAAGCACAGGTCCGAGATGGGGCTACGTGCTGGAAGGGCGGCTGGGAGGGTTCACCTAGGGCGACCCCTCCGTCCCTTCCCAGGCCCTGCCTGCCTGGCTTAGGCCTCCATCTACCCCGCAGGTGAGCTTCCAGCATGAGGTGTATCCGGCAGAACCAGTCACAGGCCCCGTGGCGCCAGGCAAGGAGCTGGAGGAGCAGCCGCTGTCCCGCCAGGTGTTCATCGTGCAGGAGCTCGAGATCCGTGACCGGCTCCCCTCCTCCAAGATCAATAAGTTCTTGTACATGTACACGAGCGAGCGGATGCCGCGGCGCACCCACTCCAACATGGTACTGTGGGCAGCCCCGCCGTCCAGCCTGGGCAGGGGATGGGGCCACACCTTCATATGTGTGCTCACGTGCATACCCATCCACCTGGGTCGTTCGTGAGCCTGGGAGGATGGCAGGGCCCCGGGCAGCTTAGCTGAAGGAGCAGCCTGTATGGGCACAGACTGATGGGGTAAGCCGTGGTGGGCAGGGGTCCAGGGCCTGAGGCCCAGCGGTCGTCCAGAGCTCGTCCTCTGTCCCCAGCTCACCATCAAAGCGCTGCACGTGGCCCCCACGACCAACATGGGTGGGCCCGAGTGTTGTCTCCGGGTCTCACTGTTGCCCCTGCGGCTCAACGTGGACCAGGTGAGCGGGCTGGGCGGGAGCCGGCTCGGGGGCCCCCGCTGCTGAGCCCTGAGCCTGACCGCTCCCCTCCCCCCACAGGACGCCTTGCTCTTCCTCAGGGACTTCTTTACCAGCCTGGCAGCGGGCATCAGCCCCATGGTGCCAGCAGAGGCCCCTGCTGAGGGTGAGGGGCTGGCCCAGGGAGGGGAGGGTCTTGGCCTGCTACCCCAGCCGCCCTGGGCCCACCCCTGTCTGTCTGCTGTCTAGCTCACCCCGAGACCCGAGCCCAGCCCCGCGACCCCCAGGAAGCACCGCCCGAGGGCGCAGAGGCACCCGAGGTGCAGGAGGACACAGGCGGTGGGCAAGGCTCTGAGCAGCAGCCCATCTACTTCAGGTGAGGCTGTGGGCGGGGCCCCGGCTCGGCTGCACAGGCCTGGTCGGTGGTTAAAGACCCGCTCTCTTATCCCCAGGGAGTTCCGGTTTACATCCGAGGTGCCCATCTGGCTGGATTACCATGGCAAGCACGTCACCATGGACCAGGTGGTGAGTGGGATCATTAGGTGGGGTGTCTGAGTAGGCTGGGCTTTCTGGGGTGTCCCTGTTCTGCTCAGGTGTGTCCTATCCTTGGGGGCCAGGAGGCCGGGGCTTGCGTCAGGCATCATCGGCTGCTGAGGTGGTGTCCTGTGGGCTGGGCAGTTCCCTGTGCCCCACTGGGTAAACCCACACCCCTTCTGCCTCCCCAGGGCACTTTCACTGGCCTCCTCATCGGCCTGGCGCAGCTCAACTGCTCCGAGCTGAAGCTGAAACGGCTCTGTTGCCGGCATGGGTGAGCCCTCCACGCAGTCCAGCATCCCCAGCCTGTCTCCGGGGCCCTGACCTTCCCTCTGCTCTGGTCCCGGCTGGCTGTGTGGTCTTGGCCAAGACATCGACCCTCTGGGGCCTCAGTTTCTCCTCTGTGAAACGGGTGCAGTTATCCCCCACCTCCGCACAGGGCCGGGCAGGGCCGAGGGGCACGTGGAGGTGCCTCAGGTCCACCTGCCCCTGTGACCCCTCAGCGCGTGGCTCTGCCCCACCCTGTTCTCCTCTCCTCTCCCCTTCCCAGACTTCTGGGCGTGGACAAGGTGCTGGGCTATGCTCTCAACGAGTGGCTGCAGGACATCCGCAAGAACCAGCTGCCCGGCCTGCTGGGCGGCGTGGGCCCCATGCACTCGGTCGTCCAGCTCTGTAAGTGTCTGGCTCTGGGGGCGCTAGAAACTGCCCTACTTTGGGGCAGCCTGGAAGCTGCCACTGGGGATAGGTAGGGGAGGTCCTAAAGCAGGATGGTGGGGGCAGTGCAGCCTTGGGCACCTCTGACAACCCCGCTCCCCAGTCCAAGGGTTCCGGGACCTGCTGTGGCTGCCCATCGAGCAGTATAGGAAGGACGGGCGCCTCATGCGGGGGCTGCAGCGGGGGGCTGCTTCCTTTGGCTCGTCCACGGCTTCCGCTGCGCTGGAACTCAGCAACCGGCTGGTGCAGGCCATCCAGGTGAGCTGCGCCTGGCTCCGCAGGGCGGGGAGGGTGCGCCCAGTGTCCGGGTCTGTCCCAAAGCTCTGCTGACGGTGCGTAGTCCGGGTGTGCAATACACTTCATGGGGAACGGTCACAGAGAGGAGAGGCCAAGCAACTGGCCTGGGACCACAGCCAGGTCTCCCGAGGCCCGCTGTGGCCCCCAGGCAGGAGGACAAGTGCCCCCCAAGCTTTATAGCCGCTGGATCTCTGCTCATGGCGGAGCCTTGAAGGGGAGGGAAGGGGGGCTTTGTTAGCAGACAGGAAAGTAAGACCCAGGCTGGCCCTGGCTCGTTCAGGCCCCGCACCTTGCTAGGCCCTGAGGGGTCCCCAGGGAGCTAGCTGTCCCATGGGCAGCGGTAGGTCACGCAGTGAGTCCTGTGCTGGGAGGGCTGGTATGGGCATGTGTTCATAGTGGTCATAGCAGCTGGGCACGAGCGTGCAGGCGTATGGGACCACGGGGCTTTCGGGGCCCTGCGGGCAGGGGCAGGTCTCCAGAGAGGGCGCTGGAGGGATAAGCAGCGTCTGAGGGTCTCCCCCAGGGCGTGTGCTGGAGCGTGTCCCCTCCAGGCCAGGAGGCTGGGTGAGAGGGGGTAAAGCTGTTGAGCGGCGAGGGGACAAAGAGCAGAGGGGTCTCGGACGAAAGGCTGATTAGACTCAGTAGTGGACTCACTGGTCCGCGGGGGTACGTGAGGGGAAGCCCTGGTCTCTGCAGGGCTGCTCCATAGAACTGGCGAGGCCAGGCAATGTGCCCAGCTCAGGCGAGCTGCCTGTGGGACCCTCGCCCACGTGGTGCGGCACACGGGTGTGGAGGTCAGCAGGAGGGGGTTTGGGTCTGGTGGACACTAAAAGCAACCCCGAGGAGGCATGCAGCCCACCTGAAGCCCTCTGACCTGGCTGGTGGGAACCTTGGAAGGATCCTTGGAGCACGCGATTGAGGGGCGGGGCTTAGTGGTAGGCTCCCTGGACTAGGGGCCTAGGGTCCGTCATATCTGCCCAGAACGCCTCTTCTCATCTGGTGTCTCCCTCCTATGTTCCCCCAGGCCACAGCCGAGACCGTATATGACATCCTGTCCCCGGCAGAACCCATCTCCCGCTCCCTGCAGGACAAGCGCTCTGTGCGAAGGCTGCGCAAGGGCCAGCAGCCCGCTGACCTCCGGGAGGGCGTGGTGAAGGCCTACGACACTGTTCGGGAGGTAATGAGGCCCAGCCCTGTTCCCCGTTGTCCCACACCCACCCTCCACCCAGACCGCCGCTCTGACCTCCTGCCTCCACAGGGCATCCTGGACACGGCTCAGACCATCTGTGAGGTGGCGTCTCGGGGTCACGAGCAGAAGGGGCTGACGGGTGCTGTAGGAGGCGTGATCCGCCAGCTGCCACCAACGGTGGTGAAACCCCTCATCCTGGCCACAGAGGCCACGTCCAACCTGCTCGGGGGGATGCGCAACCAGATCCTCCCTGATGCACACAAGGACCATGCGCTCAAGTGGCGCTCAGATGAGGCCCAGGACTGAGCGCCAGGTGCCGAGGACTCCAGGGCACTGCCCGCCCGCCACGCCCAGCCAGCCATGGTGGTACCTCGGCTCCCGCACCTCCTGAAAGCTGTGCCCACGGCGTGGCGGGCCGGGCCCTCAGGAAGGACTGTGAAGGACCCTGCCCCAGCCCACCTGCTGCCAATCGCTGAGAGTGGGGCCTCCCTACCTGGGGCCTCGGCCCCGTCTCTGCACTTTTTCTCGGGGGCGGGGGCGGGAAGGACGCTGCCCCCACCACCACCTGGGCCCACACTACTGCCTTGTCCCAGGATGGAGGCTTTTGGACCCTCGGACCCTGACCCCACTCAGCCAAGTGTCTTTCTGTGTCTCCAGGAGAGGTTGGGGGCACAGACTCTGTGTGGTTCAATGTATTATTTTTAAGCTCCTGAGCGTGTGGGTCAGTGTCTGCATGAAGTGGAATAAACTGTGCCCACTGCCAGCCCCCCATCCTGTGTACCTGCACTGGCCCGGCCTCAGCCTTGACCTTGACTGGCACCCAGATTCCCACCTCCGCACACAGCACCTCCCATGTCACCGCTAGAGTTGGCCACACCCACCCATCCCCGCCCAGCGGGACAGGGTCCCTTCCCCTGGCCTCTAACCCAGCCACCTACCCAGCCCTGCACTCCTTCCCTCGGCTGCCCTGGGCTCCTTGCCATCTGCCCAAGGGACCGCCACCCTGGCCCCACTTCTGATGTGGTAGGAGCTGAATGAATGGAAAAGGAGTGGCCCTTGGGGCCACCATGTCCAGACTACATTTTTGGCTCTATCACTGCAAGAACCCAGGGTCCAGCCTTACCTGGGGCCAGGTGTGAGGGAACAGCTGGGAGGAATGTGGGCCAGAGCAAAGGGCGGGGCTGTAGGACCCCAGCAAGGTTCAGACCTGACAGTGTGTCCTGAGGCTACTGTGCCCTTGGTCTCTGAGCCTCTGGCCTTCACTGATAACCCCTGCCCAGCTTATAAGGCCCTGGGGGCTCAATCAAGGCCCTTCCTGGAAGGTTGGGCCTCCGGAGGTTACGCCCACCTTCCCTAGCAGAAGGCTTTTCAGGTGACTGGAGCCTCTGTCCTGGAGTCCCAGTTTCAGGGCATTGGGGATGGCCCTGGCTGGAAGAGGTCCTGTCAGTGGCATTTGCACAGAAAGTTACATGGTATCAGGAGAAGAACCATCGTCTGCACCCCTTACTCCCTTAGACACACACCCCACACCCCTTGTTTCTTGAAAAGGAAGAAGGGCTGCTCAGACCGCCCCACCCTGCCCCACTCTTGTAGCGCTACACTGAGGTAAGCCCGTGGGAAACGGACACAAACTCAGGACCCTCACCTTGCCAGGGCTGTCTGTAGGCCCCTCTGTGGTTAGGAGAGGTCCCCCCCCAGCTCCTCTTTGTGTCCCTGCTGTCCCCCTCTCAGCGAGGGAGACATGGGCATGGAGTGAGCAGGGCAGAAGCGTTGCCCTGGCGGACCCGGGGTCCTCGCCGTCCATGGACACCTGGGACAGTAGGCCCAAATGGCGGGGAGGAGGGGCCGGGTGGGCAATGGGCTGTGGACGGCTGGGATCTGATGCCACCGAGAGGGGCAGACAGGCCTGGCCCGATGCTTCCTGGAGCTGCCCGCCCCCCTACCCTGCCCGGGCACAGTCCAGGGTTTCCTGCCCTTCGAACCTCACTTGTGATCCGTATTGACGGACAGCAGGATAATCATTAACTGCCACCAGGGGTTGGGCCAACGGCTCAAAAGGCACTGGGCCCAGGGTGTCCCCACTTCCTCCTTAGGCCCCAAGGGCCAGCCAGGCACCCAGGTAAGAGCCTGCCCAGTCGGTCGAACCCCTGCGGCCCTTCTGCTCCAGGGCACTCTAAGCTCAGCCTCCCCTGCAGGGCCCCTAGCCCTTTGGAGGAAGAAAGGAAAGGATCTAGGCAACAGCTGGGTGGTTCCAGGAAACCCCTTTCATCCTTGGGCCTCAGTTTCCACCTGTGGGGTAAGGGATCCGGACTCCTGATGGGTGGTGGCATCCTGTGTCGCCACTGCCTCCACCAGGTTAGGCACTTGGTCTTGCCCGGGCATCCTCGGGGTGGGGGCCTGCAGGGTTTGGAAGGCAAGGGGCTGGTGTCTTCATCCACAGTCCTGTCCTCCCAGGCAGAGGACTCCTGCTGGGGGATCCCCTCATCCCACCTTGACTGCATCCTGGGAGGACGCCATTTCAGGGAGGTGGCCGGGCAGGACAGACCTCAAGGCCGTGCTCTGTGACCTTGGGCAGCCTCCTTTGTGTCTCTGGGCCAGTTTCCACTGCTGGGAAAGGGAGACGTGGCCCAAACCCCCTCTAAAAGCTCCGAGTCCCAGCTCCTCTTCCTCTCCAGAGGCCTTGGGATCTCTGAAATGTCCCCTCGGCAGGACTGGCCCTGAAACCTGTCACTGAAGCCTCTCGGGCCAGAGCCAGTCTGGGGAGATGAGAAAACACTTTGCAGGAAAAATGTCTGCTCTCCAGGGCCCCTGGCCAGCTCAGGGACCCCAGCCAGCGGCCCCTTCCTTTCCCTACGGCCGGAACAGACCCAGAGGTGGAAGGGAGGGTGGCTCCCCACCAGTCTAGGCCAGAGTGCGGTACAGCCTCAGGATCCCCAAAGTGCCTATGAGGAACCAGCAGCGGCTCAGAGAGGTCGAGCCGCATGTTCAAGGTCACCCAGCTCCCAGGCCACAAAGATGCTAAGTGTTTCTCCAGACGGGTGGTTGCTTACAGCCCTGCTCTTACGATTCTCCCTGCAGATTTGTATATCAGCATCTTTTCGAGTTTCCTGTTCTCCCCTAGCCCTCCACCTCGCCCTTCTCTGCCCCCATTTGCTCTGCGCCTTCCTCGTTCTCTCTTGGACTCTCTACTTCATTCGCCCACTTTTCTCTGTCTCCCATTCACCCCCACCCTTCTCTGTCAGTCTCATCTCCAGTTTCTACAGGGCCGTCCTAAGGGGTCTGGGCATCTGGAGGTCCCTGAGATGCCAGAGGCCCAGGCGTCCCTTGATGTCCCTCTGCCTGTGGCTATGGCGGGAAGGGTGGGCAAAACGCAGAGGAGGGAGACCGCGGCAGCCAAACCTGGAACCGGGGCCCAGCTCTGTTTGGGAAAGAAATGAGGAAACAGGGAACTTGGGGACAGAGTGGGTGGGGTGTCAGAGTGGGCAAAGGCTGCCTCGGAGCTGTAAATGACAGCCACTCCCGGCTTTATGGGCAGATCTGGGGTTGACACTGGACTTTGCCCAGAGGAGGAGTGGGCCCTGGATGATAAGGAACCTCAATATAAAGACCATGGACTCAGGACCACGAGGGCCCAAGAGCCCAGGTGCGTGGGCACGGGGCACGCTCCAGACCTCTGCCCGAGAGGAATTGCCTCCGAGCGGCTCCCACCCCCTGTAACAGCAACTCCATGTGGAAGTGCCCATAGTTCCAGTGGGGCTGCTGTTATCTGGGGTGGGGGCCAGTCCCCACGGAGGAGGAGAGGCGGCCGCCGCCCAGCAGACCAGCAGGAACCTCTGTGGCTGTGCAACCAGGATGGCGAAGGGTTGTAGGCTGTCGGCAGGCTGCCGAGACCGAGTGCACAGGGCTCTGACCTATGAATTGACAGCCAGTGCTCTCGTCTCCCCTCTGGCTGCCAATTCCATAGGTCACAGGTATGTTCGCCTCAATGCCAGCTGCCAGGGCCTGTTGCGGGGGGGTGGGTTGGGGCTGGGGGCGTCCAGTGGGCAATGAGGAGTTGCTACCCATGAGCAGCACTCAGGGCCCTGTGCCCTCCTGTCTCCTTCCCACCTTTCTGTGTCCCCTCTTGTGGGCCTGAACGGCTGTAAGTCTCCACCTGTATCTGCTGCGACAAGCCTCTGTGCTTTGCCCATGCTGTTCCCTCTGCCTGAGACACCCTTCCCAGCTTTTTTTTTTTTTTTTTTTGGCCAGGCTCACTCTTACTAACCATTCCGAGTTCTGCTTGAGCATTTGCTGCCTCCAGGAAGCCTTCTTGAATCCCACTTGATCCTAAGTGCCTGCCCAGGCACCCCCAGTAGCCTGTGCTTCCCCCGAGTACCGTACTCACTCAGGGTTTCTGTCCTCCCCACCACCTGTGAGCTCAACCCCCAGCCCAGACTGGGCCTAGGGGTGTGCTCAGTACATGCTTGAGCAGATCCTGAGCCTCCTTCCTGCACATCCAGTGTGGTCGAGGGTGACCAGAGGCTCTGGTCCTAGTCTGTGCTAGAGCACCCCTAAGACAGGGACCCTGTACCAACCTTCCCCTCTGCTCTCCCCTCTCTCCTTTCTCTTGCCAGTCTCCTCCGCCACAGCACAGCCCCCACCCCAGCTCCCCAGGCCCAGCTGTGGTGGGAGTGGCAGGGGAGGAGCCCGATAGACAAGACTGGGGCCCCACCCCTGCTTCAGCTTCTCCAACAGCCTCACTGCACTCATGCCTGGGGTGTTTTTGGTTTTTTTTAATTAATTAATTTATTTTTAGAGGGAGAGGAAGTGGGGGAGAAAGAGAGGGAGAGAAACATTGATGTGTGAGAGAAGCATCTATCAGTTTGCCTCTGGGCTGGAGACTGAGCCCATAACCCAGGCACGTGCCCTGACCGGGAATCAAACCCATGACCTTTGGCTTTGCAGTACAGCACCCAACCAACCGAACCACACCGGTCAGGGCATACCCACCTGGCTTTTATACAGTGGGGTTCTGGGGAAATTTTCATTTGAACAGAAAGACTTCTACTGGTAATAGGTAAAAATTTAAAAATTGGCAACTCAGACCTAGGAATAAAGCCCAGGAAATGCTTCTTGAGGCTTTTCTGTGTGCTGGGCTCTGGCACACATCAGTCACCTGGATTCATTCCAGCCATCTTGCAAGGCCGGGAGCTGAGGACGCAGGCTTGGAGGGGGTAAGCAACTGGCTAAAGTCACAGAGCTGATCGGGCCCTTTCCCTCCAAGGACTCTACGCAGCCGACAAGCCTCTCCCTGCTCTGGTCTTTGTATACTGTCACTTGTCCCTTCCCCGTGCTGCTTCGCTCACACTGCCCTGTCAGCTCTGGGTGCCTGGGCCCCGACTCCTATGCTGAGGCCCAGCCCAGGTGCCCTCCGTGACTCCGCACCCCCGCCCTTATCCCCACGAGCTCTGTGAGCCTCGCCCTCCGCCGCCAACCCCTTATCTCATCCCTTGAGAGCTCAGTGTGCTTATCTTATCCTGTGCTAGTCCCAGACTCCTTGAGGGTAAAGTCCATGACTCACTCATCCTCCCTGGTGGGGGCCAGGGGCAGCCTTGTAGGTGTTCTAGATGCACTGGGGGACAGGAACTCTCACTCCCAGAGTGCTGGCTGGGAGTGCAGCCGCCCCTGCCCTGGGTTTCCTCCTCCACCTGCCTCCAGAGAGCCTCCGACAGCTCTCGGGGCCTGTGACCGAACTTGTGAGCAAGGCCAACCCAGTTCCCCCTGGGTGGGCCGCCTAACCTGTGATCTTTTCCCAGCAGGCCCTGGGCCTGAGCGCAACTTGCCTAGACTGGATCCTGTTCCTACTCCCCCTAGAGACTCCCTCTCCCTGGCTCCCATAATGCTCTGTGGCCTCTCTTACAGCCCCCATCATACCCCGCCGCCAACACCTGGCTGTTCCCCCAGCCTGTGATCTCCTGGGAGCCGCGGCCACTGATGCTTTGTTTCCCATAGCCTCGGAGACTGGCACAAAGTAGGAGCTTAATAAATGCACACCGACCCTCGCCTAAGGAAGATTGATTTGCACTCTTCTTACATCTCTTTTGACATACATTTCCACGCATTTTGCCCAGGAACATCCATGTGCTCAAATGGCGGAGCCTGCCTCAGGCCTGGTGGGGCGTTTACTGGACGTGCATTCTCTTCCTCTTCTCATTTGGCAGAGAGGGGCATGGACTGCATCGGCCTTACCATCTCAGGTCCCAGAGCCCATACTTGTTTTTTAGGCAAAGGAGAGTCCCTGGAAAGTCCAAGGAGGAGAGTAGGTAGGTGACACTCAATGGGGCACATTTGGAGATGGAGAAGGGAGGACTGAGTCACATGAGGCCCAGCGAGAGCAGTTTTCAGGGATTAGGTGAAACCCAATGAGGTTGTTGAGGAGTCAAGGCAAAAGCAATTGTGAGGGTTAGAGGAGGAGAAAGCCAGGTAGCTGGATATGACCAGAGGTTTACGACGAGGATGTAATGGGGTCCCATGTCTCCTTGAATGCACAGACCAATAAAAGAGTCCTTAAAACAGGACTGGTGGAGCGCGAGGGGACTAACTGGCAATGGAAAAACCAAAGCTAACTAAATAAGTAAGAAAAAAACAGCACTAGCTAGAATGAAGCAAGGAAAGTGATATTATAATTTATGAGGCATGATAGTGAGATCCCCCTATAATTCACACAACAAGTTACCAATTTTCACAACACCATTTATCCAGTAATGCTGCCTATTTATAACAACTTAGGAGACTACCGGCAGCCACTCAGGCTATTTCAAAGAGAGGGGCCTATTGAAGGACATTGGATGCTACTGTGTTGTTAGGGCTTCAGGGTCAGAGAGGAGGGTAATGTTAGAAAATAGCCCTGGCTGATGTGGCTCAGTGGATTGAGCGCTGGTCCGCGAACCAAAGGGTCTCAGGTTTGATTTCCAGTGTAGGGCACGTGACTGGGTTGCGGGCAAGGTCCCCAGAAGGGGGTCGGCGAGAGACAACCAACCATACACTGTTCTCCCTCCCTTCCCCTCTCTAAAAATAAATAAATAAAATCTTTAAAAAAAATGCATACATACATACATAGATAAAGTGCACGCTGAAAGGCAGACCATGTGTGTGAATGAAGCGCCTGGAGGGAGGGGGCATCGTGCAGTACAGTTACGGCAGGTGGGAGGCCATCGGTAAACACCAGCCATCAGTCTTCGTCACCATCACCACGCATCCATGAGACAGCGCGATGCTGAGAGTGTGTGCAAATGAACTGAGTTCCAACCGCAAAGAAAGGCCAGTGAGGGGAGGGAATAGTCAGAATTAGGCGCCTTTGATGGGGAAGGCTTCCTGAGAGAGGTGAGTCTGAGTTCAGCTTTTGCTGAGATGAAGCCCAGGAAGAGGTCATGAACGTTGGAGGAGGGAGGAATGAAGCCCGGGGACAGAGGTGCGGCAAGTGGAAGGAGGCTGGGACCAGGGCAGCCTGTTCTTCGGTAAGCCTTACTCCCCACAGCCACCACCAGAGGGCGCGCCACGCCGGATCCCGCCGGTGCTGTGCCCGCCTGCGGTCCTCCCCGCCCCGGCCGGGACACTGTCAGCACCACACACAGAAGCAGGTGCCAGGCGCTCAGTGCTCACCTCACACAAAGTGGGGTTCCTGTTGGGATAAATGTACAGTGTATATTTGTAGAATTATAAAATAAGTCCCTGTGTAACTACCACTTAAATTAAGAAAAAGAAAATCTCCGCACTGCAGAGCTCCACAGATGCGTCCTTGCAGGTGACCCTGCCCCAGGTAAGCACAGTGCTGACCTTTGTGGTAATCACTTCCTCACCTTTCTCTGCCATTGACGATCCATGCCCAGCAGCCTGAAACACCAAGAGTTCATTGTGTCTGGGTTACTGCTGTTTGTTTAATTATGTAAGGGCATCTTGCTGCTGTGTCTGGCCGTCTCCATGTGGTTGCTGGAGCCCCTAGTTTGTCCAGGTTCATTCGCTGCTGTCTGGTGTTCCATTATATGAACAGAATACAGTTGATTTATTGATTTACTGTAAATAGACTTTGGTACTGCTGGGTCATGAGGCCGCAAATCTAATATTGGACCAGGCCACATGGTGCCTGAAGGAGGGGTATCTTGTTAACAGCCTTTTTCTTTTTGTTTTTGACAATTATGAAACCTTCAGGGAAGTTGCAAAAACAGTGCAGTTAACACTCATACCCTTCATTCGGATTCACCAATAGTTAATATTTTGCCACATTTCCTCCCCCCCCCCTCACACACACACACACACACACACATTTTTTCTGAACCATCTGAGACTAAATTACATAGGTCATGACCCTTCACCCTTAGATATTTCAACATGTATCCCTTAAGAAAAATGACAACTCTTACACAACTACAATGTGCTTACCACATTTAAGCACAGCAACAGTGGTGCAATACCATCATCTGATACACCGTCCACTTCCGCTGCCTCTGGTCGTTCCAAGAAGCTGGGATCATGTCTCACATTTGGTGGTCAGGTCTCTTCAGACTTCTTTAATCCGAAACCATCCTCAGCTTTTCTTTGTTTATCCTTTTTTTCCCTCTTGATTCGAGGGGCGTGGGGTGCAAGGGAAAGGTCAATTTGTACTTCTACCCGTTCATGCTTTCACTGGGTGCTCCTTGTATGTGCCCTGATCGGGGAGCTAACCCGCAACCTTGGCACGTCGGGACACTGCTCTAACCCACCGAGCTACCTGGCCAGGGCGGCCTTTCTTTGTTTTTCAAGACCTTGACATTTTTGAAGAGTACAGGCCAGTTGTTTTGTAGAATATCCCAAAATTTTTCCTCCCCTCCCCCTGCAATTAAGAAAATTAAGTATGTCCATGATATAAAATTTTCCCAATATAGAAAAGTAAACCAAAATTTCCCCAGTTCCTGTGACACAAGGACAGCCCTGTAGACACGTCCTGTAACTGCTTGAATCCGTTCCCGTTTGGCCCTGCGAGCTAGGGCTTCTGTTATCCCAGTTCACAGCTGGTCCCAGGCACCCTGTGTCTTGTTGAAGATGACACAGTCTTTAGGACTTGAACGTGACTGTGTACTTTGCCCTCTTGACAGTGACTGGTAGGTAGTATGTGTGTTTGTGGGTAAAGCCCTCCTGACACTGAGGCTGGATAATTCTTCATTTTGGGGGCTGTTCTCTGTGTTGTAGGATGTTAACGGCATCACTGGGCTCTGCTCCCTAGATGCTAGCAGGATCCCCCAAGTCGTGACCACCAAGAATGCCAAATGTACCCTAGGGGGCAAAACCACCTCCAGTGGCGAACCCTGTGTGCGTGCGTCTGTGAGAAGCCAGGCCATCTTGTGTTCAGTTTTGAAATCTGCTTTCCCAGTTATCGCTACCCCACGATCACTGGAGTTTCCATCCATTTTCTTCATGTCGCCTGGCGAGTGGCTTTCAGGTGCTGCCAGTCAAGTAATATGTTGATTGACAGGACGACGAATCCATTGCTGTAATACCCTTCCATTGCCATGCAACAAATTACAGGATCCCATTTGAAAGGAGAGAGTTCCCATGAAACCTTTCATAAGCTAAAATGATGTAAAACAAAGAAGCAATTACTATTAATCTTCTTTTGCAATGACCATTAATTTATGTGAAAAAAATTTTGAGCAGTCCCGGACACAAAAAAGTAACCTTCCAATCGTACAAACTAAGGCATAACACCTCAAAATAACACCAACACGTAGGAAAAGCAGCACTGACCTTGGGCTCAGGGTCCACGCTGCCTCTGCGATGGCTTGCTGCCGAATACTGAACACTATTTTCCCTTTTCATAACAGTGAAAATCCTCTTTGGATTTCTTTCAGTTATCGAAAACAGGTACTAATGAAGGTCTTTCATAAAAGGGAAGTGATGTGATACGAACTTTCAAAACTCGAGGGATACCTATACCACGAACTTGGTGGCCTGAAACCATGGCCATCTGTCAGCTCATGGGCCTGTAGGCCAGAATTCTGGGGTCTCGAATGCCGAGCGTTGACCAGGCTCGGTTCTCCTCTGGAGCCTCTGGAAGGAATCGGCTTCCACACTCGTTCTTGTTGACGGTTGGCTGGGATTGGCAGAATTCAGGTCCTTGCTGGTCCTCAGCTGGGGGGCTGTTCTCAGCTCCCCAGAGGCCACACACATTCTTTGTCAGGGGCCCCTCTGTCTTCAAGTCGACACCTGCACGTTGACTCTTTCCCCTGCTTTGCATCTCTGACTTCCTTCCTCTGCCGCCAGCCAGAGTGAACTCTGCTTTTAGAGGTCATGTGATGAGGTCAGACCACTCCTCAGATAACCCTTGATCTAAAGTGAACTTTAGACTTCATGTGCTGTTGAACATGACGTTTCACAGGTGTGAACCCACCATATTCACAGTCCCAGGCATTATACCGGGTGTGTACATCAGGGTGGAGGACCTCAGGGACATCTTAGAATCCTGCCTACCGACAATTACCAAAGGGCAAGGGGGTGTTTCAGGCGGAGCTTTTAGAGCCAAGGAGCAGGAGACAGGCTGATGGGCAGGAGATGGAGCCTTGACCCCAGCTTTGCCTTCCGGCCCCTTCCTGCCCCTTCCTGCCCCTTCCTGCCCCTTCCTGCCCCTAACATGTACTTCTGGGACCGAACACGGAGCTTGGGCAGACAATGCCCCCTCGTCTCCTTGGCTTCCAGTCCCTTTTCAGATGACCCACTCCCATTGCCCGTCCTGAAGGGTGAGATGGAGAAGACAAAGGTCAAAGGCATGTCCCAGATGGGTCAACAGGGAAGTGACTAACTGGCTGGGACAGCTGCCTGGACTGAGCGGCCTGAGTGGAGACTGAGTTGGGGGAAGGAGGGAGGTGTTAGGTCAGCGGAGGGGACTGGAGGGTGGCTTTGGGTAGAATGTCTGACCACTCCCCCGCCCCGCCCAATGAAGTGTGGATGTGACGGGCTGGGCCAGAGGCCAGGGGATGGGCTCATTAAAGATGAACTGGTATTTGTACCCTGGTGGCTTTGTGTGACACATGGTTGGGGAGAGAATGACTATCTAGCCCCCAGCCTGTGAGGCTCAAGCTGTTTTCCAGCCACGGAGGAGGAAGGGATAGAGGTGATGGTGAGGGAGAGGCAGCTGGAGCCGAAGAGCATGTCTGGAGAGGAGGTGAGGAGGGCAGGCGTCTGTACTTGCCCAGGTGGGCTAATACACAGCCTCTCAGGCAGCAACACCCACGCCCCTCATGGGTCCTCTCAGGCTGTTGAAGTCAGGGGACATCCAGGCTACGGCCACCATTTCCATCAGTGTAACAAGGTCCCAAGACCCTGCCAAGGGATCCCTGGTGGTATCACTGTAGAAGGCAGAATTCTCATGTGCCAAGTGATACATCACTTCCCAGGGAGTCCCAAATGCACTGTGTCTGCAGCAAGGGCGTGGGGGCAGGGCTAGGAGGGTGTTTGCGTCCTCAGGGAGTTGGGGGTGAACACTGCGCCCCGTGCCCGGCAGCAGCTCTGGCCTCTGCAGCCCCTGCTGGAGGCCACAGGGTAGGCACACGAGTTTGGAAGCTCAGCAGTGGGTGGCATCCTCCAGCCCAGCATACTGTTTTGTTTTGTTTTTTAAGATTTTATTTACTATTTTTAGAGAGAGGGGAAAGGAGGGAGGATGAGAGGGAGAGAAACACCAATGCGTGAGAGCGACATCGATCAGTTGCCTCACGCACCCCCAAGTGAGGCGAGTGACCTGACTGAATGGAGCCAGTGACCCAGTGAGCCACACCAGCCAGGGCCTACAGTTCTTGTCAAAAGTGTCTGGAGGCCTCCGCAGCTCAGCTCGGGAAATCGCTGTGGCCATTACAAGCACAGAGCATCTTGGGAACTCGCAGGCTGGGCACCCAGGTTGCAGGGCGGGGGCTGCTGCTTCAGGGCAGAGTTCACCCCAGCCAGCCTGCACCTGAAAAAGACAGAGGCTCTTGAAACCCTCTTCCTCTACTTTGCCTCCAGCCCAACCTCGCGGCTTCAAGTGGAAAGAGCACGGTGATATCGTTCCAAAGGCCCAGCTTCTCATTCAGCCTGGGCGACTCCAAGGAAGCCACTCAACATCTCAGGGCCCCGGGCTTCTTCTCATCAAAATTTGGAAGCAGAGGTCCTGAGCAGCCCTGACACTCGTCACCTCCAAGCTGGACCGGACCGTGTCCCGGCTCCTGGACCCCTCGGAGGCCTGTGGAGCCCAGCATGTCTCCCACAGGTCTAGCTCCACTAGGACTGTGTCCACTGCTGTGCCTCCTTAGGAGAGAGGCCTCGTGGGCAGTAGATCCGCTCCTGGCCAGTGTCGGAGACCCTGGGCTGCAGAGGAACAGGCGTCTCCAGTTCTTCACGTTGTTTTGGCAAAACCAATCTGTTAGCCAAACCTAGTCCTCATGACTGCGAGACAAAAAGCTGCACTGATATGCAAGCTTTCTCAGTGGAAAGAATGAACCACTCCTTATCCCGGGGACAAACCTATCTGCTTTTGGTTTTGCTCAGCCTGATTCTTCTGCCATATTTGGAGGAAAGCTCCATTTTTTTAAAAGTTGCTTTTAGAGGCCTTGTAGACACTTCTGTAGACCAGGCCATCATGGGACTGAGCAAACTGCTCTGAGGGAATGCAGGTGGCCCCTTTCTGCTAGCTGAGCACAGTCTCGGAGGCGGTTGAGTTTTGCAGGTGTGTGTTTATAAATTTGAAAGAAGAAAAAACACGGGAGTGAGAGATAGACATCATTTCTGAGATAAAGGAAATATGTGAACCCTTCCCCAATCTTTTCCCCAGGACCTGGGCAAAGACAGAAAGAGAAATAGAGAAATCAAAAGCAAAATGGTTCATTCGCGGTTCACAAAACTTTCTCATCAAACAGAAGCTACCTTACTTTAAAAAACAAACAAACAAACAAAGCAAACAAACAAACAACAAATTAGAAGGAAAGAAAGTTAGGACATTTTCCCAGTCTGGGGCATTACTAGGTAAGGAAGTGGTCCAAGAACCTGAACGCCAACTCCGTTAAAGTGAGGAAACTAATTTCCACCCATTTGAGCCTCATAAGGGAGAAAGATCGCCTCTTCCAGTCCTTTGAGCTCCTTGAAGACAGTCTAGTGGCCATACAGAACCAGCAGGGGCTGGGTTTCATTTATAAATAACCCAGGAACATTTTGTTGTTTATAGGACTGGGTTTTCCCAGCACACAGGGCTCTGGGGAGATGTGCAAACCATGGTGGGTCAGCGTGAGTGCTGCCGGGGACCCAGCTCCTCAAAACCGCATTCAGGCCACTGAACAACCACCTCTTTCAGGATCCACAGCCCCGGGCCCTTCCCCGGACGGCCCAGAAGTTGCATCTCCGGGGCGGGCTCCTCAAAGTGCAATGTAGGAGGCAAGTCCTTTGGCTCTAAAGGCGGGCCCAGGAAGTCTACCCTGGGCCCGCCGGAGGCTCCTGGTCACCAGCTGGCACACAGCCTCATGGTGACAGCCAGACCAGGAGTCTCAATACCCTCTTTTGAAAAGAATGCTAAAAAAAAAAAAAAAAAAAAAAAAAAGGTCTCGTGGCTTCTTTTCACATTTTACTGTGATTGATGGAAAGAATGCTAATGAAACCCATCTAAAAGAGGTAAATCAGGGATCTGAGGTTGCAGGCACGGCTCCCCAATGCTTAGGGAGAAAGTTGGGGAGACAACCCATTTAACATTACTACTTCCCTCAGAAGACACTGAGGTCTGCCTGACCCTCTGAGGGGTGGGTGACCAAACCTCCCACCCTGCCGTCTCTGGCTCCCACTTGTTCTCAGAGTTCCTGCCTTGTCCTCTTGGTCTGACAGTCTGCCTTCCTCTCTGATACAGGCAACCAGCCCTCTAGGCTCCTGCGTCTCCCAGAAGCCAGAGAGCTGGACATGAGGCCTCCAAGTTCCCAAGCACATTTTAAGTCTGTCCAGGAGCCTCCCAGGACCCCTTCCTGCACTTTGGTGTCCTGTACTGGTTACATAACAATCACAGTCCCCAAAGCTCTGACATCACCCACTGAAGATTCTCAGCAGCCTGGAAAGCCAAGGGGACCTATGTGTGGCCAGTGATGATGGCAGGGAAATGAGCCTAACAGAACAGCCAGGAACTGGTAAGCGGGTGGGCACAGGTCAGACTAAAAAAAACAGTAACTCGTGGTGACCTGGAGAGGAAAGCGGAAGTATTTGGGTTTTTTAATTCCCCCGAAGTTCCCACAAGATTTCACTGTTGCCCCACATCTGCCCTCCTCCCTGCACAGGGAATTTCCTCTTCCCTAAAAGTCTTGAGGCCAACTTCCTCTTTACCCCCTCCCACGGAACCGGCCTCTTTAGGGGGTTGTCCCTTCTTCCCCATACCCTACGTCATATGCATCCTCTGCTGAGTGGGTCCAGTCCCTTTGGCCTAAGCACAGCTCACCTCTTGCTGCTAGTCAGACTTTCCCCATTGGCTTCCTCTCCCTCTCCATTTTTCTTTCCCTAGTCACCACCCCGCCTTGGATGTTCAGCTTCCTCGACAACCTCTTTCTTGCCACTCCCTTTCTTGTCAAAGCAAAGATGCGGGGATGAGAGGAAGTGTCAGGGAAGCAGGGCCGAGAAGGGAAAGCAAGGACGCGCAGTGCAGATGGGTGCACAGCCGCCGGGGTCCTCCCAAGGGGGATTCTGAACCCGTGGGTGGAAGAGGACCGCTCGGGGGTGGGTGGGCGGCCAGGGAAGACCGCGGGTGGGGCGCGTAGTCAGGGAGCTGAGGTGTTTCATTGGGCGTCCCGCGGATGCTGGAAGGCACGCCGGCCCCCGGACCTCCTCTCTCCCGACCACCGCTTTGCGCCTTCCCAACCTCAGCACGTATGAGAACCGCCCCGCTGCAAGAGAGGCAAAACCGGTGTGGTTGCCACGGCACCCGGGACGGGGGGCGGGGGAAGGAGAGCAAGCGGCGCTCGCGAGATTTGGAATCGGCCAATGGGAGGCAGCGGAGGGAAGACGTGGCGAGGGGTCCGCAGGCAGGACTCTTTCTCCCCCTCCCAGTTCCCTGCCCCGCCTGCGGCGCGCGCCCGAGCGCGGACACCTGCCTTATAAAGGGCGCTCAACGAGGCGCGCGCTTCACTCCGCAGAGGGCGCTGTGCGGCCTGTGACGCGCGCTTGCGCAGTGCCGGCCCCTCCCCGCCCCTCCTCGGGCCACTCCGCAGCATCTCTGCCTCTTCGGCCCTCCGCCCCTCCGCCGGCCGGGCCCCGCCTCGGCTGCCCGCCCTCTCCTCGCTCCCAGCCGCCGCTCCGTCCGGCAGCAACCAGCCCGGTCTCCGGCAGCATGTTCAGCTGGGTCAGCAAGGATGCCCGCCGCAAGAAGGAGCCGGAGCTCTTCCAGACTGTGGCCGAAGGTCTGCGGCAGCTGTACTCGCAGAAGCTGCTGCCTCTGGAGGAGCACTACCGCTTCCACGAGTTCCACTCGCCGGCTCTGGAGGACGCTGACTTCGACAACAAGCCCATGGTGCTGCTCGTGGGCCAGTACAGCACGGGCAAGACCACCTTCATCCGGCACTTGATCGAGCAGGACTTCCCGGGGATGCGCATCGGGCCCGAGCCCACCACCGACTCCTTCATCGCGGTCATGCACGGCCCCACCGAGGGCGTGGTGCCCGGCAACGCGCTCGTCGTTGACCCGCGGCGCCCCTTCCGCAAGCTCAACGCCTTCGGCAACGCCTTCCTCAACAGGTACTCTCCTCTTGCCCGCGGGAGCCGGGGGCAACGGCCGGAGCCTCGACCCCGCACTCGGGTCCCGCGGCCGCCCCTGCGCCGTCCTTTGTCTCCAAGGCCCTGGCGAGACCCTCAGCGACCACTCCCTGGGACAGGGGACAGAGTTCCCAGCTGCTTCCCGTGGAAAACCCATCCAGGGCTCTGGGAGTGGGCGTCACCGGCTCCTTTGGCTTCGGTCACCCCCCGAGATTTTCTAGGTTATCAGTTTAACTCCCACCCCGCCCCACCTCCTTCAGATCCCAGTCTTCTACTTCCCTCAGAACTAGGGGTTAGTCTTGTCTCCACCAGCTTCCCCCAGACTGGACACACCTAATTCATTCAAACCACGTTTTCTTCCCTCAAGGCTCTGTTTCTTAAGTGGAAAAATATGGTGAAACTTTTAGCCATTCCCGTTGCTGATGTGCTGGGCTGTACTGTGCCTCCCCTGGGGCCGGTGGTTTTGTGTAGGAGAACAGGGAGGATCTGTTTGGGGCAGGAGACAGATAGGGTGAGAACACTTGTCCCAGGGTCTGTCCTGTCTTAGGGGATTACAGGAGGCGGCATCGCTGGATGGCCCTGGGAGCCCTGGAATGAGATTCAGACCCTTAGACCTTCTCTAGGCTCCCTAGGAGGTTCCTTAACCTACTTGGACCTCAGTTTCCCCAGTTAAATGGGTGAAACCTGCCTTCTCATGATGAGAGTAATCAGTCCTCCAAGATTCTAACCTTCAGACCCTCCGGATGAAACTCACTGACCTCCTCTCCTCTCTAAGGAGTGCAACAGCCAAACTCACTTTTCTCTAAAGGAATGCGGAGGCCCTAGTCAGTGCTCTTAAAATCCCTCCCCCTACTCCCATGGGGCATGTGAGGGGACTTCACAGATCTGCCCTCTCTGCCACCCTCCATTCAACGAGTGGCTCAACGCGCGTTTTAAGCCTGGATCTGGGTAAGAACCTTGACTCTTGCCTTCCAAGGTCTCCGCCCTGTATGATCACATTCCCTTCCAGACACTGTCCGACTGCAGAGGGCGGACCAGCTTGCCCCAGTCCAAGCTGGGGCCAGGCCTGCTTCTCGTCGCAGAGCTGACCATTAACAGAGGAGAGAGGCTGCTGTTGTCCTTTGGCCCTTTTCCGACCTTTGAGCCTGTCCTCCTGTTTTAGCTGATAGCAATTGTGTGTGTCAGGGTCTGAGCTGAGTAAAGCCCTTTGGTGAGACCCCTGAAGAGGGGCGACCCTCTTAGCCTGGAATCTCTCTCCGAAGGATGCTGGTGTTTTAGAAGTGCTGTGTCTGTCTATAGATAGGGGGTTGGCTCAGACTGTGAACTGGTGGGTGCGGTGCAATCTTGTGGAAAGTTTGGCTGCTCTGCTGGGAATTCCAAGCGTTATTAAGTCTCTACTTTCACACAGAACTTTGGGAACTTAGAAGAGAGGGTAGCTATACCTGCCTCATTTACCCTTAGGTCCCTACTTCTGCTTGTGGTAGCAAATCTTTTTTTGAAAAAGGAAACGGGCATACGGCCCAGCCTGTTCGTTCAATTTGCCGACCTGAGGTTTCAGAGCTGGGGGGGATCTTAGACACCTAGGCAACCCCTACCTCTCTAGTTCAGAAAATTCGCCAAGCTCCCCCAGCAAGTGGACGCAGTGCTGACTGTGCGTGTGCAACCAATTGCTGCTGCTCCTAGGGGTGCAGAGAGCAACCTGGGGGTGCTGGGTCCCAGACAGGCGCTTTGATGCTGTTGGTGCCACAGGATCCGACAGCCACGCTTGTTTCCTTCTTGCCACCACCTGATTTCCAAAGGGTTCCCCAAATGCTAATTGCCCTGCTGAAAGGGCCCTTATCGAGCCGAGGGTGGGGGACATGTGCTTCCACTGGAGCGGAGGCCTGAGCTGTGTCAGCCTGTGCCACCTGGCCCGCCAGAGCACACAAAGGGGGCTCTTCTCTGGCTGACACAGCCTCTCCCGGCGCTCTTACAGAGACCCATTGAGTCATGAACTTGACTTTCCGGCCTTTTCCCCCTAAGTGCCTGTTCTAAGATAAAAGTCAGATGGAGCAGAGCTAGGACTGGCGTGGCTCAGTCAGGGGTCCTAAGATCATCCTGTGAAAACTCATTGCGCAACTGTTCCCACCCACTCCTAGTGCGCAGTGAAAAATGTAGGGCGTCCTTGATGAGAAGATGGGGTGGGATCCATCTGTAGGGCCGTCTCGCCTTCGTGTTTCCCACCCCGTTTCTCGGGCTTTGCGCAGCACTCATTTCTGAGCCCTACAGATGTTAACTTACTCACCGGGCTCATTTACAAGGCATTTTTATGTATGCGACCACCAGAGCCAATTTTACTTCAGATCCTTTCCGTTTGGTCTTCTCTCCCACGACTCCCGAGCAGGAGCCCCCGGCTTGGCACGTGCTATACAGCGCATGGGCACTGCCGCGGGCGCCGGGGAGGGTGAGGTCCAGGGTTTGTTCACCTTGTGGGTCAGCTGGTTTTGCTCTGTTGAGCTTGCAGGTAGCACCTCTCACCACTGGCCTGTGGGCCACTGGTCACCTGGGGGGTGGGGCCAAAAGGGGAACTAATCAGCTCGGATTGCTCCCCGTTGCTGGACAGGCAGCTTTAACCTGTCCCGCAGACATTGGGTCAGTGTTTTCTTTGCTCGTAATACCTTTTCCAGAGAGGTTTTTAACGGAGCCTGTTCTGTGTCTAATCAAAAATCCCCGCTGTCAGTTGAGACAGTCCTTTGCTGCTCTGGGCTATGCTAAGCCCAGTGGGAGGTAGGCACGCGCAGCCAGGCCCTCACTCACGGGTTGCTAACCGCTCCGTGGCTTCATTCTTCATTCTTCTCTACAGACTTTGACTTTTCGGAGAATGGTGTCTACTTCCTGCGCCACCAGCCAGCCTATGTGGTCCTCCTGCGTGTTTTTTTTTTTCTTTTTTAAAGATTTTACTTATTTTTAGAGAAAGGGAGGGAGAAAGAGAGGGAGAGAAACATCAATGTGTGGTTGCCTCTCGCGCACCCCCAACCAGGGAACCTGGCTCACAACCCAGGCATGTGCCCTGACTGGGAATCGAACCAGCGACCCTTTGGTTCGCAGGCCAGTGCTCAGTCCACTGAGCCACCCCAGCCAGGACTGGTCCTCCCACTTTTATTGGCCACTCACTGCAGTGCCTTCCCCTGAGGAGCTGGGTGGAAGGGGTTGGGGCTGGACCCAGCACAGTAGGAAAGGACTGTCTCCTTAGTGTATGGAAATTTAGCTGTTGGTTGAAAATTGTAATATGGAATTCCATGGTTCTAGTGTCACCCTTCGGCTTCCCTTCTGAGATTGAATGGTGACCTAGGCTTGTGCAATTTTCACTAACACATCAGTAACTTGAAATCTGGACTCTAGCGCTCTGGTGGAAAGCTAATGTGAGGATGTGTTGATCTGGGTCAGCTTGAGCCTACTGGTTGGATATCAGTTTAAAGAATACATATGGTTTGCTGGCCACCCCTGGAAGCTGAGGTGATAGAAAATCTTTAAGTTCCTTGCTCTTGGAAAGGACGGAGAGGTGGCGATGGCTCAGAGAAAGCACTGCTGGGCCCTCTAGAGCAGCGATAACTGAGTCTTGACCTCTCTCCTCCGGCTCTTGCTCTCGTGCAGGTTCATGTGCGCCCAGCTGCCCAACCCGGTCTTGGACAGCATAAGCATCATTGACACCCCCGGGATCCTGTCTGGAGAGAAACAGCGCATCAGCAGAGGTAAGCAGGCCGTGGCAGCCTGGGGCGCCTGAGTGGTCAGACTGCGTCCACCTGATGTCTGTGGTGCGGTCCGGATGCCCCTCCTTGAGCTCTGTCCCAGCCCGAGTGAGAGCCCGTTTGCCACCCGCCTTGTGTGTTCACGGCGCTCTGAGCCCTGACAGGTAGGAGCTGCTGTTCTCCATAGCTCCCTCTGCTAAGGTTACAGGAGCCGTGACACGAGACCAAATCCAACGTTGTGTCACTTTCATGCTTCCCAACCCCCGGAGTGTGCTGGAGAGCAGGATGGGATTGGGAGACGGGGCCTCGGGCTGGCTGTGAGACCACAGAACATTGCTCAGCGTCCGCATCACTCACTCGCCTTAGTGTGTGTTTAAAAGCTTTGCCTCCCACGTCACACCCGCTCCCAGTGAGCCCTGCAGGCCTGTGAGAGAGCAGCTGGACCACAACAAGCCACCAAGAGGAGACTCTGGCAGGAGTTTGTTCAGTGCTTAGGGACTAGTGGAAATGTGTTTGAATTGCTCAGATGTCAGCGAGCAGCAGCCGGCCTGGGCGCTGTGCGAGGCAGGAGCTCTTTGTGCCGACCGAGGATTAGTGCGCTGGGCCCATTCGAGTTGGTAAACTCCTGGTTCGATTTTGCCAAACTTTTTTAAAGATCTGGCTCAGGACATACCTCAACTGGGTTTGATTTCTGCTGCCTGCCCCCCACCCCCGCCTTTTTGTGGAGGGGAGGGGAGCGGGAGGGCAGGCAGATGCTATCTGCAGGCCGGGCGTGGAGCCTGCAGCCGCAACTGAAACTGAAAGGAAAGCAAGTTCAGAGGGGGTGAAGATGAGGGAGCAGCCTACTTATCATTAACTTACAAACTTTTCCCGTGCCCCTTTCCCTCCGGGGTGCCCAGCATCGATGAGCCTTGCAGCAGAAGCCAGCAGCCTGAGGTCTGGGGGACAGGGTGTCTCTGCTGGGACTGGGAGGGGCGGGCCCAGTACTGGGTGCTGACAAACCTTGCTTCTCCTCCTTTCAGGGCCCTGCCCGTAGGATTGCATCAGAGCCTAGTGACCCTGCCCGAGCTCTGCTTCCCAGCCGGCCTTAAGCTTTTAGGTTCTCCACCCAAGGGTAATGACATCCCAGGGGCTCAAGAGAGCAGGTTTAGGGACCCTTTCTAAAAAGGCGAGGACCGGTTTCCTCTTGGTGCTATCACTGTTCCAGCCTGGTTCTAAGAAAGCAGCTGGTGAGCAAAAGCCTTGTCGTTCACCAAAGCAAAGCTAGAACATTGGAATCAGTTCCTGTAAAGGCAAAGACCCACAAAGGGGAATTTATTCTCAGTCTCCTTCTAGGGTTGAGCTGTCTAAGAGGGACTTCCTGTGAGCCTCGGTAGAGCTGCCTTTTTAACGACCTGGAGGAGTAAACGGACGGGCTCCTGACTGGGGGCCACCTCTGGGCTTTGCACAATGTTCCCGGCCCCAGAGGTCAGTTGATGTGTACGCGTCTTCCGATAAGGGACAGATGGTTCACAAAAAGAGGCTTGTCTTCCCAGAATGCCACCCTCAGTATGACCTTCAGAGCTGGGACTTAAAGTATTTGAGGGGAAGGATTTGGGGTTCTGTGGTCCCTGTTGTCACGTAAAAGGGAACTCTGAGGGAACTGTTTTTCACCAGTGCTGGGAAGTTCCTCTGCCAGGCTGTCTTTGACACTTCAGCTTAGCAGTGTCCCCAGAGCTTAGCCAGCTGAGAAGTTGGGAGTGTATGTCTTGATACATTAGGCACCCAGGTCCTGCCTCCTCCTTTTCCCCAGCGCAGTGCCTCCGTGTGCCCTCCAGTCACACAGAGAGTGCATTTGACTCAGGGCCGGGGAGCCCATGGCAGAGGGCAGCCCTCACCCCCAAGTTGCCTGTGCAGATGGCAGATACCTGGAGGAAGAAGCCAGCAGGAGACGTTAGTGTTCCACCCGGCTCCCCTCATGGGGCCTGCCTCTTTTCCTCTCCGGGTGTAAGGTGTGGCCCCTCTGGGTCCCTGGAGAGCTACAGACGGCCCCTCCCACCCCTTGAAGAAGGAGGGTGGTTTAAAGATAAGCACCTTGCTCTGATTGGAGATCAGACTGATTTTACTATACCATTTCTTTCCCTCCATAACCCTAGAGGTCTTGATTTAAAGTATTTTACTGAAAGTTACCAAGCTGGGATTTTGCCGTGGAATATGTTTGGTGTCAGAGCGTTGTCAGCAAGAGAAAGGCCACCATGCGAGGCCTCTTAGATGTCCTGGGTGTGGGTCCAGGGGTGGTGACCACTGAGTGGATGGAAAAGGAGTGGATTTCTCCTTAAGACCCCACCTGTCAGTTATTGCAAAGGTCCCGTGTCGCCTGTCCAGCAGGGGAAGTCAGAGCAGAGCAGTGTGTTCCAGGCTCCCCGGCCGCCGCCTCTCTGCTCCCTCCGCTGCTGCCTGGAAAGCAGGTGTTTCCCTCTCAGAAAGATAGAGCTGGCAGAAGCCATGGGCCCCGGGCAAGCCGCAGGAGCGTCTGTGGCCCGCCCCCCCACTGCCTGGAAAAGCGACATCCTTCTGGAGGTTGCATGTGCATTAGACTTGCTAATTAATTACACCCCCTTCCGTTTCCCACCCTGTCTGCCTGGACCCTCCAGACTTTTTCCCCGTCCCCCATGACCCCTAATGTGTGCAGGAAACACTGTCTGCAAAGAGAAGGCAGGACCCACGCGGGCCCAAGGCAGGCAGGACAGAGCCCAGGCCCTGCGAGAGACCCCTGAGAGTCGCCGTGGAGGTTTCAGGCTGCAGTTCCCTGTTGTGCTTATCTCCCGAGTGATTTAAAAGATAGCGTTCTCCTGTGCCAGCAGGGAAGGGTGACCTACGGACACAGCGTTCATTCCTGAGTACTGCCTGTGTGACAGGCAAAGGTGTTCCAAAGGGCGTCTGGGGCTGGTTGCGCTGGTGCCCTCGGCTTCTGCGTGGCCGGCCGCCTGCACAGTTGCATCAGGGGCCTTAGTAGCAGCAGCGGGCGGCACCCTTGGGTGGAAGTCCCAGCCCGGGAGGCAGGAACGCAGTCAGCGCACTCCCCGTTATTGTCACTATGTGGCTGTGTGCTGAGCTGGAACTTTTGTGTCTGTTTCCCCCTTGGAAGTTGTGTCAGCAGTGAAGTGCCGTTTTGTCTTGGATTAGGAGATCGGAGTCCTAGTGCCTGGCTTTCTGCCACGTGAACCCACTCCATGTAGTTGTCACAACAGCTGCACCCATGAGGAAGCTGCTGCTTTTCAGAAGAGGAAACAGGGGCTTAGCAAAGTTAAGTAATTAGCCCAGGATGATACACAGGCCGGCACACGTGGGTGCTGGGGTTTGAACCCAGCAGAAGCTGCGCTCACACTGCACAACGCCGAGAGAGGGTGCCTTGGAGCGGAGGAGGCCCCGAGAGCTTGGGTCAGGCAGGCCTCGGACTCCCTTCGGCCCTTCCTGTGCAGAGCTCCCGAGCTCCCCTGCAGTGCTTCTCCCCCAGCCTGCGCGTGCAGGTGGGCCCGAGGCCCTGCGCTTTGCATAGCAGTGCTGGAGCCTTCTTTCCCCTGGCCTCTGCCTCCAAGCCAGAAAGTACCTCTCAGGCCATCCGTGGACTGGTAGTAGGAGCCCTGGCCAAGGCCGGCTGGCCTCCTTGGGGCCGGCTGGGTTCTCACTTGCCTTCTGGCTCCCCGTCCCTGGTTCCCAGGCTCTATCCAAGACCGGGCACCGGCCTACCCCTTCGTAGTTGAGTGTGGACTACCCAGCCAGAGCTGGAGCCCTCTGACCCAGAGGTGTCCCTTCTCGTCGACCTTCATGCTGACCACCCCCTCCTGAGGTGCCTCACCCCTAAAGGCCGTCCAGGCCAACGTTTCCCCGCGGACTTTCAGCCTGTGGAATGCTTCCTGAGGTCACCCGCAAGCCTGGTCGACGGCCCAGTGCTGTATGCCCCTGGCTTTCCAGCACCCACAGCACCGCTAATGATGGAAGGTTGGCACTTTAGGGGCCAGGGGCCCCCGGAGTTGCTACAGCGTCTGGGAGCCGCACCAGTGAAACGGGATAGCAGTGCAGCCTGTCCTTTTCCAGGGTTCCAGGAAGTTCCATGTGGAAAGCGCTTGTCCCAGTGCCTGGTGCACCATTAGATGTTCTACGAATGTCAGCTAATTGAAAATAAAGACACTGGAAAATCCAGAAATTCCCAGACTTTGATGAGGAGGACCTTCCCTTGGCTAACATCTTGAGGAGCTGGAGGGTGGGGAAGCGCTGACTCAGTGGGGTTTCCCTTCGGATTCCAGGCCCTCCGGGCACTTGGCCCAGGCCCTGGCCCCGAGCAGCCATCCCTAAAGGCCTGCCTCTCGCCGCCACCCCCTGCGCCTCCCCACCCTGTCCAGGCAGACAGCGTTTGGCCCGAGCCCTCCACCGGAATGCTGCCGGCTCTGCCGAGGGGCGTGGGCTGCTCAGCCCGCGGAGGAGTGGTACCAGCCGGTGCCGGCGCTTGGCACCTGTTCCGAGGTTGCCGTCCTGGCGGCCGGCTGGGTAGCAGCTGGCCTGTGCGCCTACAAATGTTCAGTTTATATTTGGGGCACGAGGCATGCTTCGCGCACTAGAAGCGATTGTTGCCTACACACCCAGCAGGACCTGAGCTTCGTGAGTCCAGAGTACAAACCCTGTGAGTACTCGCGAACATGTACCGAGTGCTTACAGTGTGCCAGGCGCTCACTCCATGCCCACGGCAGCCGTGGGAGGGAGAAACGGGACGTCTTCACATTGCAGGTGGAGAAACTGAGGCTCAGAGAGGGAATGTGGCCTTGCTAGGGTCACACCGCTGGTTACTGAGTGGAAGGTTCAGGACTCAAATGTGAGCCTGGCTCCGGAGTCCGTCTGTCCTCCCCTCTGGCCCCTGTCCTTTCGTTCGGTCAGATTTACTGAGGCCCACGTTATATATAGCAACATTCACCTTTTTTAGGTGGCAGCTCTCTGAAGCAGTCACATAGCCACCACCGTGACCTAGCTATAGAGTCTTTCTATCACCCCAGAAAGTTCCTCGAGCCCCCTTATAGTCACCCCAGCCCGAGGCAAGCCACTCATCTGACACTTGTCCCTAAGTTTTGCCTTTTCTTGACCGTTGTGAGTGGAGGCGTCCAGCATGTACCTGTCGCGCCTGCCCCTGCCTTCCGTAGCCTGTGCTCGTGAGGGTCCTCACATACCGAGGGTGTCATTGGTTTGCTTCTCTTGTCGCTGTACTGTCCCATCCAGTGGCGGCACTGTCATTTGTGGTCCACTCATTCACCTGTTGAAGGGTGTTTGAGTCTCCAATGTGGGGCAGTTTTGAATAAAGCTGCTGCAAACATTTGTGTACAGTGCAAATTTTAATTTCTTAATTTCTTTTGGGTAGACACATAGGCGTGGGGAGGCCCCTTTCTCCTCACCACTGTGCTCCACTGGGAGAGCCCTGCTCTTGAGAACTTCAGCGTAAGGAGGCTCAGCAACAAGCCCTCCTGGTGTCAACTGTCAGCCCTTGACTTTCTGTTTCACCCCCCGGGCGCAGTGCAGGTTGGAAGCGTGTGTGGTGGAGAGCTGTGGCAAGAAACACCCAGGCCCACGCAGACTGAATGGCAGGAAACAGAAGTTGATTGGAGACAAACCCTCTATTGTTCATGTTCTAGAAACTTGTGGAATGTATGAAGCAGCTTTTCCACCCTGGCTGCTGGAACTACCTGGGTCTGGAGGGTGCTGGGCTTGGGCGAGGAGGCATCGCACCGCTGCCGCTGCCCCTCGGTGCCGGGAGGGGGAGGCGGGGCTCTTCTCGGGAAGGCAGACCCCTCGAGGCAGCGCCAGAGGGAGCAGAAAGGGACGGAGGAGGCTCAGGAACCGAGCCAAGGTGAGGGCCCCGTCCACACAGCCTACCGGGCTCTACTTTTCTCCCCTCTCCCCTAGATCCCCGGGACTGGGGGCGGGGGTGTTAAAATACACATTACTTAAGATTTAACTGTTTTTAAGTGCACAGGTCAGCAGCATCAAGCACATTCTCGTTGTGCAACTGTCACTGCCGTCCATCTCCAGAACCTTCTCATCTTCCCAGGCTGCAGTTTTGCACCCATTAAACACTAACCCCCACTTCCCCCTCCGCCAGCCCGCGATGACTGCCTCTGGGTTCCTCCTCTGAGTGGAATCATGCAGTGTTTGTCCTTCGTGACTGGCTTATTTTATTATTTCATAAGTCTCCAAGGCCCCAGAGTTCTCTGAGACAGAGCTGGCTCCCTGTCAGAGGTGGCCTGGTGTTTACTTGCTCCGTAGGGGCGGCCTTTTCTTGCTAGCTCGCCCCTCGGACCACGCCGTCCGTGCCCTTCATGGGTCAGCGGTGTCAGTACTCTCACTCCCCACCCCGCAGCCCAAGGCAGGCAAAGCTGCAGACCGGTGTCCCCGGCTCTGTGGGTGGGGGCACAGTTTTCTCTTTCACCAAGGACACCATGACTTCCCCCTCGCTGTCGCTGAGGCTGACCTCTGGTGAGTCCCAAATCCTTGGGCAGCGCTGCGGGGTGGGGCACTGGTGAACTCGTCCTGTACTTGTCACCTGCCACAGAGATCCAGGCTGAATGGTGGCAGTGTCCGCCCAACCACCTCACAGACGCAATGGGTGCTCTCGGTACTGTGGCCGCGGCTCTAGCCCACGTGCCTCCTGGGAGCCCTTTCTCACACTGAGGGAGGTGTTGGTGGGCTAAGGGGCACGGGGTGGGCCTGGCGGAGGCTGCCACTGCCTGGTCGTACACACTTGTACACGTACGGTGACATCACATGAGCCTCAGTGTTGGGACCCTTTTCATGACCTGTGGGTGGACTTGGCCAGCCATTGTGTCTCCCTCACCAAAAGTGAGTGTTTTCCATAATAAACAGGAAATTTCATTCACCTGCAAAAAATGGACTTAGCTCTGTTGGCTCCCGGCTGAGGGGTTGGCCAGTAGCTGGGCGTGTGGCGGCCGGCGGGGCGCTTGGCGCCCCCTGGGGTTAGGGAGCCGCAGGCAGCGGCTCTGGGGCCTCACGCCACCTCCTCCCCCTTTCTTTCCCCATTGTGTGCTTGGCCCCCCACCACTGGGGGAAGGGGAGTAAGGCCGTGTTGGGTGGAGTGTGGGGGTGACCTCAGCTCCCCGCTGCTGTCCTCGCTTCTGGCCAAAGCCAACCTGGGCTGCAGCCCAGACCATCAGGGCGCCCCTGTTCCCAGTGCCTTCGTTTTGGCATCTCTGCCGCCCCAGCTGTGGGGCTCTGGTCATTTGAACTTGTGTCAGCCCAAGGACGAACAGTTTGATGAGGGGAGAAGTGGGGCCTCATTCTTGCCTAGAGGGAGCCGCCGTTCAGTCCTGAGTCATCACTTTTTCAGCGCTGACCTGCCGCTCCCAGAGCCAGCCATAAAAGGCAGTGGCTGCGTGGCCCGGGCAGGCCCTGTGCTCCCCAGCAGGGTGCACCGCTCCCGGCCCCACTTTGCTCAGCCTGCCCCTCCGTTCATTTCTGCTGACGGCTTTGCTCTGGGCGTCTCCTCTGGGGCCCTGGGGCCCAGCTGCACGGTGTCCCGGCGCCACAGGGCCTTGTACTTTGGAGCCTGCAGCCTGTGAGGGCTGCTTTGCTGGCAGCTATCGCGGGAGTGGTCCGGTACTGCTTGCTTTGTGCCCGGCCACACCGAGCATGGGGAGTCGGGTGGCCGTGTCGTTTGCAGTCAACTGCGTGGGCCTTCGGAAGGCTGGTTGCTTCCCTACCCAGACTGAAGTCAGAGTCACAGTGGCTCTGCTGCCCCCCGCTCCACCCCACCCCCACCCTGTTCAGAAAGCCCAGCCAGCCGAGTGGCCGCCTCTGATCAGAGCGTCCTGTTTCCCAGTGTGCTGGGCCGGGAAGAGGCTGTATATCGCTGCCCTGGAGAGGCTGCCGTACTGAGCAGACAGAAGCGGTGGCTTTGGGGTCTTCCCTAAGTTTCAGGGTCTTCCTTAAATTTCAGTGTCTTGTCAGAGGATGAAAGCTGGCCTCTGACCTCAGAGCCAGACCCAACATTTGTCGCCGTAGTTCTTGACCAGTGATGCAATCCCAGGCTGCCTGTCCCTTGTTCCAGTGGGCTGTGTCACCTCTCCCCTTGCCTGCCCGACTCACGCAAGTCATTCCAGTGCCCAGGCCTGTGCTGGGAGCCCAACACTTTGCCTTATGTGACCCTCCCATGATCTTAGAAGGAGGAATCGGTTTTCAAATTTTATAGATGAAGAGTGAGCAATTCAGAAGTTATGAACTTGATGGAGCCGAGAGTTGAATCCAGAGCTGTCTTCTTTAAAAGCCTGTGTCCTTTCTGAGTGCCTGAGCATGGGGAGAGGCTGGGAACACGGTGGCTTCAGACGCGCAGGCCATGCTGAAGCACACTTGAACCTGGAGGGCCTGGCAGCCAGAATGTCTGTCTAACCGGGCAGGGACGCCAGGGATCTGGCCCGAGCGGAGGTGGCAGCCCTCGGGAAGCGGGCCGTGGACTTGCATTCAGCCCTGGGGTTTGGCATGACCACCTACATTCCTGAGGAGGAGGATTGCCTTTCCCATGCCTTGCAGGTCACACTGGGCCTCTTCTTGATACTTGGTCCTTTTCTTTGGCATCCTCCTCTACCTGCTTGCTTTTCTGTTCCCACAGTCTAGAAAACACGGGTCCAAATCCTCACGTGGCCAGAGGGAAGCAGGGATCTGTTTGGCTGGTTTCTAGACAGTGTCCCTGACTCTTCTCCGTAGCAGTGTCTTCTCTGGCTGATTCTCCGGAGCTTGACTGCACTCTGGGAAGTACCGGTGGTTCCTAGGAGGGCCAGCCAGCATTTGGGTGTCCCGTGGGTAGCAGTGAAGAATGAAGAGGCCGAGCCCAGGGACGAGGAGGCCTGCCCAGAATCACCCAGAGATGCAGTGGTGGTGTAGGGGCTCGGACCTAGGCTTCCCAGAGATTCTTGGGTCATTGTTTCCACATGGGTTCCTGCCCCCCGAGGATTCCTAAAAGGTGAGAAACGGAATTTTCATTTCCTCTGGGGTCAGTAGAAGAAGTGGAAACATTTTGAAGAGGCCTAAGTACAAAACAGGACACAAATTAAACCACCGTTCCAGAAACCCCAAAATCCACTGGCTTAAATTGGATACCAGGTAGCTTAGGTGACAACCGCCCAGCAAGGCCATACGGGATTCGCAGCTTTCGTCTCTGAACCCAGGGTGGCTGCCTCAGCCCCTTTTGTCACACATGCATTCCAGTCCTCAGGAGAAGAAAAGGGACAGAGGGCTCATACGCCTTTTCTTGTTCATTTCCGTTACCAGACAGCTGGGGGGCCGCGAGTCCAGCTGCGACGAGACAGTCCTGCCCTTAAAGGAAGAGCCAGTCAGCGCTCGGTGCCACACATGGCACCGCTCCCTGTGGTGGGAACCAGCACTGCCTGCAGCGGAGGCTGGAGTCCCGTACAGCCCCGTCATTTTAGAGAGGCGTGTAAGGCTTAGAGCGCGAAGTTGTTTTGTGCTTCACAGGCTCGTCGTAGAGCAGAGGTCACCAGCCTTTTTTCTGTAGGGGTCAGAGCCTTAATATTTTTGGCTTTGCAGGCCTTATGGTCTCTGTCACGACAGTTGAATTCTGCCGTGGCAGACAAAGCAGCACCAGACAGCACAGCTGGGGGCGGCTCTGCTCTAGTGTAACTTCATTTACAGAAGCAGGCGTAGGCCCGATTTGGCCCTCGAGCTGCAGTTTGCCGGCCCCCATGGCAGAGAACCCATGAGGTTCCTGCGGGACAGGGAGCCCGGGCAGATAGCAGCTGCCCGCAGCCCTGCTGTTACTCGCTGTCAGTGCTGTGCTGGGGCACCCGGCTGGCAGCACCTGAGCCTGTCCTCGCCACACGTGCTGAGCTGCGCGGCTGGGGTCTCCGTACTCCTGCCGTAGCCTGACCCACCTCAGAGCTTGGGTTCTCTGACTTCCTTTGCATTATTTATTTTCTAAGCGTCTCTTAATGTCAGGTGCTGCGTGGGTGAGGGCACTCTCGTGGTGGGTGCAGAAATGGGGGGGACTGACAACCCTGCCCTCGGGGTGCTGTGCTGTCCATGTGAGTACATTCTGGAAATTTAAATGACCCCAGGTGGAGAGGTACCAGGCCAAGTCAGAGCCGCCTGTCCCCTGCGGTCCCTGAGCTCACCCTTCTCCTCCCGCAGGGTATGACTTTGCGGCCGTCCTGGAGTGGTTCGCCGAGCGGGTCGACCGCATCATCCTGCTCTTCGACGCCCACAAGCTGGACATCTCTGACGAGTTCTCAGAGGTCATCAAGGCCCTCAAGAACCACGAGGACAAGATCCGCGTGGTGCTGAACAAGGCCGACCAGATCGAGACCCAGCAGCTGATGCGGGTGTACGGGGCCCTCATGTGGTCCCTGGGGAAGATCATCAACACGCCCGAGGTGGTCAGGGTCTACATCGGCTCCTTCTGGTCCCACCCGCTCCTCATCCCCGACAACCGCAAGCTCTTCGAGGCCGAGGAGCAGGACCTCTTCAAAGACATCCAGTCCCTGCCCCGGAACGCTGCCCTCAGGAAGCTCAACGACCTGATCAAGCGGGCCAGGCTGGCCAAGGTAGAGCCGGGGTAGGGCCCGGGGGTCGGTCTGCCCTGCCCCCTGGGGTGCCCAAGACACACCTCTGCAGACTTCTGGCCACAAACCCATTGCACTGTGTTTGAACCAGTCCTCTCTCTGCGCCTGTGGGCACAGCCTTTTTTTAAGTGAGATTCTTCATGCGCACAAACCTCAAACTGGAAGGTACCACCGCGCCAACAGGCAGTCTGGGGACTGGAAGTGGCGGGGCGTGCAGGTTAGGGCCTCATGGGCTTCCCCTCCCAGGTCTGTCTGTCTGTCCCTCTCTCTCGTGCTCTCTTTCTCTCTCTCATAAATTAATTCAAAAATTTTTTTGAGATTTTATTTTATTGTTTTTAGACAGAGGAAGGAAGAGAGAAAGAGGATGAGAGAAACATCAATGTGTGGTTGCCTCTTGCACACCCCACACTGGGGACCTGGCCCACAACCCAGGCATGTGCCCTGACTGGGGAATCGAACTGGCAGCCCTTTGGTTTGCAGGCCAACGCTCAATCCACTGAGCTACACCAGCCAGGGCTTTCTCTCTCTTTTTTTAAATAAAGATTTTATTTATTTATTTTTAGAGATTGGAGAAGGGAGGGAGAAAGAGAGAAACATTGATTGGTTGCCTCTTCTACCCACCCCAACCAGGGACAAAAACTGCACCCAGACATGTGCCCTGACTGGGAATACAACTGGTGACCTTTCACTTTGTGGGATGGCGCCCAGCCCACTGAGCGACACCAGTCAGCGCCCCTGGGTCTCTTGAGCACTGATACACACTCAGCATGTGCTCTGCGCTGGGGACGCAATGGAGACTGACAGGTCCCCAGCCTTCTAGTACTGGTCAGCCAGCATAAACAGAACTTTTTTGTATCATCTTGGGGAGACACCAGGCTGCTGCAGAAGCAGACAACTAGGGAGCCCTCTCGGTGGGGTGGGGTGGGGTGGGGTGGGCGGGGGGCCTCTAGTGGGGACCTGATGCTTAAGCCAGGATAGGAAGCTACTGGAGAGATGGGTTTCGAACCTGTGGGCCCAGAGAGAATGCTGGGTGGTTTCAGCCCCCAGAGGCCTTGTAGAACCATCCTTATCCCTCCATGGAAGCATGGGGCCTGCTGGCACCTGCTGGCAGCATCTGACTGGCCCAAGAGTTTGGAATCTCAGTGTCTGGCCAAGCACATGAGACCCTGGTGGCTGGGAAATGCCACCAGGAACCTTCAAACACAAAGGATCAGAGCGTGTTCCCTGACGACACTTGATTTTGCATAGTGTGGAGTCATGGGCCTGCCTGCCTGCGTAAGCCTTCAGGCTGGGTCAGTGTTCACCTGAGGATCACTGACCCTCAGGGCACAGAGCCCGGCCCTCAGCCCCTGCTGGTCTCTGATGAAACGGTAGTGGAGGGCAGGCTGGGGTGCAGAGGGCCTTCTGTGGGTGTCTCAGCTGTGGAGAAGGCAGTCCTGTGGCCAGTGGAACAGTCACCCTGGGCTCCTGAGCATCCCAGGACTAAGGAATGGGGCTTCCTGCTGGGTGGTAGGCCCTGTTCTGGGAGAGCCAAGAAGAGCCTCGTGGGCCACGCTCCTGCCTCCAGGAGCTCCCCCGTGGGCAGCCCTGAGATTTTGAGACTCCTTTGTGGACAGAACACAGTGGCCCAGGGCACCCCACATTGTCTTGAGGCCTGGCGTCAGGTAGCATTTGGCCTGAGTAATGAGAACTGACCCATACCCTTTCCTACTGGGCTGTGCCTCCACCCTGGTTACCCAGAGTGCTCGTGGGCCAGCGGACTGGGGCTTGCTAGAAGGTAGGTTCTTGGGACCCACCTCTGCTCTGCTGAACCAGAGTGTGCATTTGAATGTAACCCCTTGGTGCTCTGTGTGCACAGCGAAGCCGCAGGCCTGCACGTTTTTCTAGATCTGACTTCTGAAACCTTGCTGGTAAGAGCAGCTTGTTCTAAGAAAGGAACCTGTGAGAAAACCTAAGTAATTGGCTCCTGGTCTCAAAGGATGGAGGCACATCCTGAGCTGACGGAGGGCAGGCAGCGAGCAGAGAAGAGACTGATCCAACCCCTGCTCAGGCCATGGGGGAGGGCAGCCCCGCCCCTCCTGCCCAGCCCCTCCTCTGGCAGAACTGCCCAGGCTCCGGCCCAGCCTCCTTCCAGGGCAGAACAAAGGGCAGACTTCGGTCTGCCTGTTCGTTTACAGAAATGGTTGTGTAATTGCCTGGCCTGAGGACACATTGAGTCACCATGGCTGGGAAACCCCATGGTCTCCAGTCTCATCCCGCTCCCCACCTGCTGTTCCTTTTCCTGGAGTGAGTGGTTCTCTCTGTGCCGACTAGTTGACCGTGACTCTGTGACAGGACTGCCTCCCTCGGGCCCTTCACCAGGCTCCTGGGCCGGGACAGACAGGATCAGGCCAATGGAGGCTATTTGATGGGATGGAATCTGGGAGAAGGGGGCACAGGCTGGCTGGCTGCAGCCCACCGCAGCTGGACGTCGCTTGGCAAAGTAGAGGATTTGAAGGGCTGTTGCCCTTGGAGGGTTGCCAGCATTACCCACTGTGGGGAAACGAAGGGTGTGCCGCTTTGAATTGGCAGATGTCTAAGCAAGGTATTGAAGCTAAGATAAAGCTTGAAACATCTGGGAAAAGCTTTGTGGGAATTTTCTAAGCCTTAGTCATCCCTGAGGCTTTCGTAATGACGAAGAGGAGCATAATTCAGGCCATATTGGAGTATTGTGTCTGTGTGTTTGCATGTGCCGGTTAGGGGGGCCTGCACCTCTGCCCACCCTGGGCAGAGCATTTGGATGGGCAGAACATGGGCTTCGGATGGCCTTGGGCCTCCTGTGTCACGGTCCCAACCTTCTGGGGCAGCCCATGTGCCGGCCACACTCTGACAAGGTGACCAGAAAGCCCCTTGCCTGTCTTCCCAGGTCCATGCCTACATCATCAGCTCCCTCAAGAAGGAGATGCCCAACGTCTTCGGTAAAGAGAGCAAAAAGAAAGAGCTGGTGAACAACCTGGGCGAGATCTACGCGAAGATTGAGCGGGAGCATCAGATATCCCCCGGTGACTTCCCGAGCCTCCGCAAGATGCAGGTACGGCGCCCGTGCCCCGAGCCGGCTCATGGCCAGCGGGCAGCGAGGAAGGCGTGGGGCTGCGGGGCTGGGTGCAGTGGAGGCTCCCAAAATGGGAACATCTGGGTTAGTCACCAACCCGCCACCTGAATTGGAGAAGTTGACACAGGTCCTGAGAGGAGTGCGGTGGCGGCCTGGGTAGTGGGGAGACAAGGGACTGTGCCGGGCACTCTAGCCTCATCCCAGTTAATTCTCGCCATAGCCCTGCAAGGAAGGGGCTGTTTTTACCTCCCGACAAACATCAGTGTGTGAGAGAAATGCCTCTCGCACACCCCCAACCGGGAACCTGGCCCGAAACCCAGGTATGTGCCCCGACTAGGGATCAGTTTCAGTTCACCGGCTGGCATTTAACCCACGGAGCCACATCAGCCAGGGCCCAGTGGGGTTAACTTAAGTTGCCTGAGCTGTTAAGTGGTTGGGGCTGTGACGGGGAACCTGCTCCCTTTCTGGGGGTCCCTTGCTTTGCCCACTCCACCTGGAGTCTGGGAGGAACCCAACCCACCCTTCTCCTTCCCTGCCCACCACAGGAACTCCTGCAGACCCAGGACTTCAGCAAGTTCCAGGCCTTGAAGCCCAAGCTGCTGGACACCGTGGACGACATGCTGGCCAACGACATTGCCCGGCTGATGGTGATGGTGCGCCAGGAGGAGTCCCTGATGCCCACCCAGGTCGTGAAGGGCGGCGCCTTTGACGGCACCATGAACGGGCCTTTCGGGCACGGCTACGGCGAGGGGGCTGGTGAAGGCATAGACGACATCGAGTGGGTGGTGGGCAAAGACAAGCCCACCTATGATGAGATCTTCTACACGCTGTCGCCTGTCAACGGCAAGATCACGGGCGCCAATGCCAAGAAGGAGATGGTGAAGTCCAAGCTGCCCAACACGGTGCTGGGGAAGATCTGGAAGCTGGCTGATGTGGACAAGGACGGGCTGCTGGACGACGAGGAGTTCGCCCTGGCCAACCACCTCATCAAAGTCAAGCTGGAGGGCCATGAGCTGCCCACCGACCTGCCCCCACACCTGATCCCCCCCTCCAAGCGGAGGCTCGAGTGACCACCCGGTCCCTGTGTGTCCAGCCATCTTGGCGCCCAGGCAGGCAGAGGCTGGGGGGAGGGGAAGGGTGGCCAGATCGCAAGGTCCATAAAGACTGAGTGGCTGTTTCCTCAGCTCTTGAAAAGGAAAACCACCACCGTTCTTTTAAGGCTGTTCCTGGGCCCAGCAAGGGAGGCAGGGGTGATACTCCTATGTGAATGATGGAATTTTATGCACAAGAACTATGGATATTTTTAATATATAACATTAGAGGCGGCCTCCTTTCTCGCCGCCTCCTCCGTCGGACAGCCCCAGGCCTTCACGCACACAGCTCTGTCCTCCCATCCTTGCCTCTGCTCTGGCCATGCAGCACTTCCTGCCACCGCGACCATCCCAGCTCGCCCATCCTGGCAGCTGCCAGACCCTGGGGCCGTGTGTAGATAGGGATGACGAGATGTTTATTCCTTGTTTCTTCCGGCCAGTGGCTTCCTCCCTGTGCTCCCGGACTCAGTTGGTTCTTGTGCCTTCCGCCGCCCTCAGCCCTCTGGGCACAGGCCCCGCCTTTGCTCCCGTAGCCCCCCAGTCCTGCTCAGCAGTCACAGAGGCAGGCCCTGCTGCCTCTCTGTGGGGCAAGGAGGGTGGGCGGGTGGGAAAGAAAATGTTTTTCAGAAAAATGTATAAGCTAGTTTTGGTTCTGTAAAAGTAACACCTTTTATACTTGACCAAATTCTCCAGTAACTTCCCAACCACTTGTTCAGAAACTGTGATTTTTGTCTCCTTACTCACACTCCAGCTGGGGGGCAGCTGCACCCAGGAGCCGGGAAACGTGGGTGTGTGCAGAGCTCATACCCCCGGGGACCCCAGAGGTGACGACATCTACTGTACCCTCTCAGGTTCCTGGGCCCCTCACTGCCCCATCTTTGGGTGGGCGCTGAGTCCTCACGGACCTGTCGTGGCCTGGTGCTCCAGCCCCAGCCTAGTGGCCAGCAGCCAGGGACGAACCAGCCCCTTCCCTCTTTCATTCACCTCATTTTCCAGGGAAGTCGTCTCCTTCCTTCTCTTGAGTGAAGGAGGGTGTCAGGTGACTTGGATGTCCTTAGAACAACACCTTCCCCAGGCGAGCAACAAACATGAACCGGCAGGTGGCAGGTTCCGGCCGCCTCGCTGTCTTGCCTCAACCAGGCTGCCTAAGCCCAGCTTTGGGGGTCTGGACTTACGTGCTGGCTCCAAGGCCTGGAACTGTCATCACAGAGCCACCGTGGCAGGGGGAGTTGGCTTCCCACCAGGCACTTCCATGGGGGCCTCGGGGACTCCACTGCTCGGACCTCTCCAGCTCCCGCCCACCCTCCCAGTGCTGCTCTCCAGGCTTGCGTCTGCAGGGTCCAAGTGGCCAGGAGCTAGCCTGGTTACCCGCCGCCGGCCCCAGCCCGCCGTCCCGTACGGCGTCAGGTGAGGATGACGGTGCGTCATCAGGTGTTCACTGATTCAGGGGCAGCGGCTTACCCACATTTGCCTGTGGGAAGAAAAGCAACCAAGATGACTTTTTCTCCCATTAAAACAAATGTAACTGTGCTGAAGCTGGCTTCCGGTGCTTCATTGTCTCTCGGAGGGACCTGCTGCCCACAGTGCCTGCTGGGACACTGGCACAGCATTTGGGGGGCCAAGATGCCAGCAGAGAGATTGGCAAGCGTGCCAGGGTGAGGCCCGTGCCCAGTCGCGCTCAGCTCTGGCAGCTACTACGTCCTCTTAACAGACACCTGCACGAAGGGCTGATGAGCCCCTTTCCTTGTGCCTGGCGGGGGCTGAGCCATAGTTTGAAGAGAGGATGGGGTGGAGAAGTTGAGAGAACCTGATGACAGAACTAGGCTACCCGTCCTGGGGTTGGGGAGAAGGTATCTGCCTTGTACAACCTTCACATCTCCTCCAATCTGGGCCCCGCCCTTGCCTTGGACAGACGGGTGGGCGCCCCTGGAGCTCTGGGCACTGGGAAGGGTCACGTGAAAAAGGGTTGACTGGACTTCTGCTAGCCCCAGGGGGGCTTAGGTACAGCGAAGCTGGTACTCAGACCAAGACAGGCCAGCAAGAAAAATAACAACTACTAAGCTACGAAGGGCGGGGTCAGCCACATCACAGCTAGTGGGGGAGGGGAGCTGCACCAGCAGAGGGGAGGGAGACAAATTGGGAGCTGATGCACCACGGAAGTGTTCAGACTTGTGTAATCAGGGTGGAGCACGCTCCAGGCATGCTTGTGGCAAAAGACAGCATGTGAACAGGTGCCCACGGTTCTGGGGGCCAGGTTGTGTGTGCCAGCCCTCATCGTGGGCGTCTGGCCTGACCGCTGGTATCTGATCGGCAGCCCTCCTGGCACCACAAGGTTTGCCTTGTACTGGGTTTACCTTGACCGTCATGACTGGGGAAGTCGGTGTTCTCCCCTCATGTCCCAGCCAAGCCCTGAGACTCAGAGGGCTTGAAGAGCAGGTGTATGGGACGGGGCAAACCCAGTCTGCCTGACTGCCGGGTGTGAGCCCCGCGAGCCTCTAATCCAAAAAAACAAAGCTTACAGTGCAATGCTGTAGCTGTACACTCAGATGTGAGAAACCCACATGGAAGATTAAATAGGTTAAATGCTCTCACCGTAGCCTGGGGCCCTGAAGGCTCAGCACAGCCCCTCAGTTCCCAGGGGTCACCCAAGAGGTGCAGTGTGTTTATTCAAGCTGATGGAACACAAAGAAAACGTAGAGCTTAGGAGCTGTCATGGAATGTGCCAGAGGTGCTGCCTGGCAGCTTTGCCCCTTCACTGAGCCCACCACCCTGGGGCTTTCCCGCACTCCCCACGCTCTCAGCGCCCTGCCCCGGTGTGGTGGAGTGGCTGCCCCAGGAAGTGGAGGCTGATCTGAAACTTGAGGGAGGGGTTCAGGGCAGGTGGCTGTACCCTTGCTGGCCTGGAGCTCGGGCCCTTAGTTTGAGTTCACAGGTAGGAAGTCGTCTCCGGCTGTGATGGGAGTTCAGGGAGGGCCAGTGTATGTGTGGACAGAGGTGTGGCCGTCCTAGGAGGGGCAGCCTTCTCTCCTCACCTCCTCCCCTGCTCCCCAGCTGGCCGGGATCCTGGGGGAAAGGCCCCCCCACAGAGGCTGGAGGGATACAGAAGGGCTGACCCCACCCATACCCAAAGCTCCTGCAATAAGAGGCCTTTGGGGCCACCTACCCACATGGCACCTCAGAGCCCAGGACCCGGGAACAAGGAGCCCACCCACTGCTCTGGGCCCTCACCCAGCAGCTTCCATGGGAGATCACATTTCTGCTCCCTAGTAAATAAAAATGTCACCACAAATCTGACCCTCTGTCCTGTTCTTATCTCAAATGAGGTGGTCATAGAACTTGCCCGAGGCCACCAGGCTGTGACAGGATTAAGACACCCAGCCACCGGTTGTGCCCCTCGGTCCGTTCAAGGCACACAGAGGCAGGCCTCAGGCACGGACCAGCAGGCGTTTGCATCCCAGCCCTGCCGCTCACTGGGACTGCTGTCTTCTTCCTTCTTGAGTCTGTTTCCTCATGTGCCAAATGAAGACAAGACCTCCTGCCTCATAGAGGCAGGGCCCCCGAGTGCCTGACTCAAGTGTCCGCCTTTGCTGAGCACCCAGGGCAGTTGGTCAGGGTCGGGGTAAGCGTTGGTGCCAGGAGCCCAGCACCCCAGCCAACTCCCAGGACAAAGCAGGTAGGATCCACCCTTCCCTGAACCAGCTCACAGACTTGGTGGCGCCCATGGGCCAGAGGGGTGGTGGCCGAAGGGGCTCAGGCTTGGCTTCCTGTGCACCCAGAGGGATTGCTAATTATAAAACCACATGGGCTGCAGCCTCTGTGGAGCGTGGGAGCCCCTGTGGTGTGTTGGAGCAGCACAGGGAAGGTTTTTGGAAGAAAAGCCAGGATGATGAAATCACCATATGTCCACCCATTTGGAGCTTTGGGCTTTTCAAAGGACACGCCCCTGGTGTGCTGGGGTGGGCGGGGGAGTGGGAGTGTGGGGCTGCCGAGGACTGGCTTGGGGAGTGGGGACCCTCAATGCCACCATTTCCATCAGCCCCTCCCCCAAACAGACACACAGTTTAAATAAAGCCTGGAGCTTGAGCGACAGTGCAGCTCCCCACCCTCCAGCCACATGCTCTTCCTAGAGACAGTCCAGAGTCCACCGGTGGCCATCCAGCTCACAGCTGAGTGGGGGCAGTTCCCCATTGTGCACAGACAGCAGCCCAGAGAGAGAGGAAGTGACTTGCCCAAGGCCACACACCTGGTCAACACTATGACCCCACAAGAGGGGGGCACTGCACTTCCGGTGTACCAAGGGCCAGGGCAGCCTGCCATCGCAAGTAGCCCTGCAGGACCATCTGCTGAAAGTGGCTTCCTGAGGCAAAGCTCGGAGAGGCTCATCCTCTGCCACCGGGACTGAAGGCCCACCTTGGGGAAGGGAAGCCACAGGCCCAGCTTGGCTGTGGGTGTGACAGACTACCAAGCCTGCCTGTGTGGGCGCTACTTCCAGACCCAGAGACGTATGCTCTAAGGGTCAGAAAGCCTGGATTCCCTGCCACTCCCTCGGACTGGGCTCTCACCTCCCCCTGTTTGAGGACCCCCTTATCTGAACCATCCTCTTTCGGCTAGGCCTGCGTGCTTGAACCGACAGCTTCTTTTTGCTCCAGCCTCTGGGGCCACATGCTGCCCTTCTGCTGCCAGGCACTGGCCGAGACCAGAACCTGAAGAAGCTCGAAGCTGGTGCCACTCGCCTCCCCAGCCTCGAGGTATTAATCTGTGAAGGGAGGGCACTAATAAATCCCTTGCAGGGCCTTGTGAAGACAGCAGATCTGCAGCCACTTTGAAATGCTGAGGAGGACAAGAATGAAGGTCACCTCCATGATATGCCATCCCTCGGGCTCCATGAGAGCTGGCGCCAGCACCAGGGAAGGGGGAGAGGTTGGGGCGGGGGGTGGCGGGCCGGTGCCCCTGCACCTGGGTGGGCCTCTGGGAAGCAGTGACCAAGGGGTGTGAATGAGGAGGTAATGGGAAGGTCTCCTGCTCAGGCCTGCTCCCTGGGGTGAGGCCTGTGCAGCCCTGGTGGTCTGGTTTGCACACGCTCTGAGAACAGATCCGCTGGGGCAAAGCAGGGCCGAGGCGGCTGTTTCAGATGGCAGGGCCGGACGACTGGCTGCGTGTCGAGCCTGGAGCAGTGGTTCAGAAACAGACTGAGTCTCAAGGGGCTTTCTGACCTCGGGGCTGCAAAGGAGCGGGCAGGGAGTCGACCCCCTTTTACAGAAAAGAAACGGAGGTTTGGAACGGGACGTGACAAAAGCGAATATAGGCCCGAGTGGAATCAAATACCAGATAGACTGCCCCACAAAGACATCAGTGGGTCTCAGTTTTTGCCTGGGACTCTGTTTCTCCTCTGCTGTTCTGTGCGGGGTGGAGTCTGAAAGGCCAGGGGATGGGCCTGTCTGAGAATTCAGCATTCAGAGAGGCTAAGGGACTTGCCCAGGGTCACAGAGAGAGTGAGCCAGGACCCAGAGGTCTCACCAGTCAGTCCTTGACTGTAGATCCCTGGGGACCGAGGTGGGGCGGGCTGGGGGATCAGGGTGTCCCAGGGAGGCAGTGAGAAATGGCCCATTTTCCTACTGGCACAGGAGCCTTTCCCTACCCTTAGTTCCCCAGGAGACAGAACCTTGGGCCTGTCCTGAGCACCTGGTCCTCCTGTGGTCTCTGGCACCCTCCTGTGGCCTCTGAGGGTGCAAACCTTCCTGTGGGTCCCACCCCTGCCCCGCCCCCAAAAGGAGGGCTATAGGAGAGAACCCAGAGGGCTCAACCACCACCCAATCCTAACCCCACTTCCAGAAGACACACAGGCTGTTGGATTTGAATCCTGGGTCCCTTCCCCCACCTGACTTGGGTACAGAGAGAGCCCATCGTGGTTTCCTCATTCCACAGACCACGGACAGGTCTCAGAGGAGATCAAATGGGACAGACCCCTGGGGAAGTCTCGGGGCTGCTAGGGACACTCAGTTCAGCTCCAAGAGCCATCAGAGTGCCTCCTCCCTCCACGCTGGCAGCCTGACCCTGTCAAGACTCCACCTGAGGGAAGGAGGCAAAACCCAGAGAGATCTTTTTTAATGGAAGAATTTGTTATTTAAAGCCACTAAAGCCCTCTCCCCTCCGATCCCTCCTTTTGGACTGACCCACAGCCCTAGGGCCTCTGGTCCAGCCCAGCTGCAGACAGCTGGGCAGAAATCAGAAATATCACTGAACAGAGCCAACTCCCTCCCCTCCCCTGACCTCCTCCAGCCCAGTTCGGACTTCTCCTTGGCCTTTTAGTTCCAGGCCGGCCTCAGGCCCTGCTTCTGCCTAGGCTTTAAGAGCCCGTAGTGGCGTGCTCTCCCTCCCTCGAGCAAGCCGGCACCTTTCCCTTCCCCCACAGGTGTGCAGGGACTCCAGGAGACTTGCAACCAGGGGAGCAATGGGCAGCGGCAGCTCACCCCAGGCTATCCCCCTGAACTTGAAGCCTGAAGTGGAGTTGGAGTTACCAGCTCAGCCCCACTGCAGGGTCTAGCTGCATCCAGGGTCCCCTTATCCTCAGCCTCTCAATTCATCTTTGCTCGTCCGAATTCTCAGTGTGTCCATCTGCCAAATGGGTGTAACCATCCCTGCCTCACATACCTGTTTCCCGCGTAGGCTGCAACGATACAAAGAAAATGAAATCAGAAACTGGCGAGTTTTTTTGAGGGGGCTGCCAAGCACGGTAGGCATCCCGGGGAGGGAGTGGACTACAACTCCCATCCGGCTCCGGGGCCGCGGGCGTCCCCAGCCCCTCTCCCTCAGCTGAGGGAGAGGCGGCCGCTGCCCCGGCGGGCGAGGGAAGTTGCAGTACCCCGGGCATCCCCACCTAGGTCACTGGCCGGCGCGGGCTCGAGGAAGGCTGGGTCTGGGAACGCGCGGGGACCCAGGGGGCCTTCCCGGACCCCTTGGGACCCCCGCCTCACCCGCCCCGCCCAGGAGTTAGTACTGTTTGGGCCCGCCCCTCCACTTCCTGGCCGAGGGCTGGCCCCGCCTCTCCGCGCCTCCGCCCTCCCACCTTCACCTACTGACGCGTCTCCCATTGGCCGGCGCACACCTGCCCGTCCGTCGGAGGGCGGGGCAGAGGGCGTGGCGTGGCGCCCAGGTGAGGGCGCGCAGGCTGCCGCGGAGGAAGGTGACAGCGGGGAGGGCGGGAGGGTGGGGGGAGAACGCACGGAGAGTCCGAGGACCGACAGACGGACGGACCGACGGGCGAGTATGCCGACGGCCCGGCTCTAGTCCGGGCGCGGAGCCTCGGCCGCAGCCATGGAGCGGCGGCTGCGTGCGCTGGAGCGGCTGGTGCGGGGCGAGGCCGGTGGCGGCCCGGGACTCGACGGCCTCCTGGATCTGCTGCTGGGGCTGCATCACGAACTCAGCAGCGCCCCCCTGCGGCGAGAGCGCAACGTGGCGCAGTTCCTGAGCTGGGGTGAGTGACTCACGCGGGACCGAGGGCGCGCGGACCGAGGGACATCACGTCAGGACCCTCTCCCTCCGCGCTCCACTCCCGCAGACCCTCCCATCCACAGCCGCACGCCCACAGATTCCCCCACCCGCCATCAGCAGACCCCCAGAAGTGGCCCTGACACGTGCCATCGGACCCCGCGGACCTCTCAGTCACCTGCACACCTTACCCTCACTCTGACTCACACGCACACACACATCTTTTTACTCACAGAACGTGGCACATGTACACAACACACATCTCACATAGACTCAAAGAAACTTGGTCCCAGGTATAGACACTAGACACAGGTACCCAGTAGATGCTGTACACAGAGTTATGTCCAGAATTCTTCCCTCACGCATCACACCTCATGACCTGCGAGAACACAAACTCTAACATGCAAACTCCTATGCATGTCACCCACTGACATGCATGCCTTCTCAGCCTCCCACATACCACACGGGCCCACTGAGACACTCATACACAGCTGGGGGAGAGACCCAGAGAGCCCCACACCTCTACCGGCAGACCACCCCCAGCCACACTGGCTGTTACACACACCGGTTCCTACTTACAGAGCTGTAGGTATTGCACACTTCACACACACGCGCACACACGCACACACTTCCATCTTGCTGCATATAAGACCACCCCAGGCTGGACACAGGAACCAACTTCAGCTCCTTTGTGCAAGCTGCCGGCCAGGCTTCCTGAGGGCTTGTCCCCAGGACCGGGGAGGGAGACCTGGCTGCATGTGGGTCTGCACCCCTTCCTGGTTGACTCGTCTGAGTCACCGGGAGTGGCTGGCCTGGGGTGACCCTGAATTCAGTGTGAACACCTGTGCCAGCCCCAGGGTTCCCTGGTCACACCTGGCCAGGCCATGGGAGAAGGGCATAGGGTCTGGCCTGGAGGGTGGGGTGAAGTAGGTGTTTGCCCCGTGGACAACTGGCGTTTAGGCACTCCTGAGCTCTGGGCAGGCACAAGGCACAGCCTGGCACGGTTGGGGGTCTGAGCCATGCCAGTGAGTTGGCCCTCGGCCCCGGCCCTCTCCTCAGGGGTGAGAGCAGTAAGGGGGCCCCTGTCTTTTCTTCTCCCTGCCCTTCTCCCCGGACTCCTGCACTTTATGTGTGCGTGTGTCTCACTGCGTTGTCATCACCCCCTGTGACGCCACACCCACGTGTTTGTGTGTGTTTGCACACACATGTGCTCCTCCCTGCCTGCCTCTGGCGCCTCTGCCTGGGACCCCAGTGTGGGGGCCTGTCTGTTGACATCTCCCGAGGTAACTTGCAGGGCGGTGACTCATTCTGCTTCTGCCCCAACTTGTCGCCGATCCTGCCCAGAGCCCCCATCCCCTGGGCACGGTGAGGGGTCTGGGCAGCTTGTCCTGGGGGCCTGGATCCTCCTGGCCGTGGCCCCCAGGTCTTGGCCTCTCTCGGGCCGAGGCATAGCTGCCCTGGCTTCGGCTCCCCCGTGGAGACCTGCAGCTGTTCCTCTCAGCTGCACATACAGACCTGGGAAAGAGACAATTAATTTTTGTAATGAGGTTCCCACCCGTGCTGCGGGGGTTCTGCCTGATAAACCTGTGGAGCAGCTCTGTGTCCTGCCCACAGACCCGCCTAGCTGGCAGGAAGTTTAGCTCCTGGCAGGGGGAAACTGAGGCAGGGAGCCAGACTGCAGCTGTCCCCAACCCCTGCTGGTCATTCTTTCCTCTCTAAGTTTCCAGGCCCCAGTCCCCTCCTCCGGGTTTGGAAAGGACCTGGGAGTGGCTGGAGATGCCCCTTATGGGAGCATCAGGGGCTGTGAGGAAGGAGGAGGTTCCTGGTCAGCTGAAGGCCAAGTCCAGAGAGGGAGGCAGGGCTCGGAGTTGTAGAGCTGGTCAGGCCTGGAGGAGACTGAGTGCTCGCATCTTCCAGTGCCAGCGTCGGGCGCCAGGGCGAGGTGTTTGGCCTTGTTTTTGAGTCTTGTGAGAGCCCGGGCAGACGTAGCTACGCCTGCCGGCGAGGAGGCCCCACAAGGGGAGACAGAGTCTGTCCTCCCGAGCCCTGCAGAGCCACTGCCCTACCTGTCCTCTGGGGCTCCCCCTGGTCTCACCCCCGGCCAGGTACCTCTGTGCCTGCAGGGTCCCTGGACCGGGCCACAGCTCCTCAATGGCAAAGAAGCCTCTCTGGGGACAAGGAATGTTGCCTGTCCAGTTTCCCAAGACAGGCCCTGGCCTGGTCTTGCTAGGTGGCCAAGAACTGTGAGCTGGAGGTGGGAATGGTATCCCCGTCTGCCCCAAGGTGACCTGGCTGGCCAGGGTCAGCCCCTAAGCTGGGGAGGACTACTAGTTCCATCAGTCCCTGGGATCCAGGCCACCTGGAGCCTGGGGACGGGCGTTTAGGGAGCCATGGATTCAGGGTGGTCAGCAGTCAGGACCCCACCTTGCATGCTTCCTGCTCACGGCTGAGTGGGCTGCAGTGCCTCCCCACCCTGTGGCCAGAGGCGGTCCCTGGGGAGGTCATCCTGGCCCTGGCCTCAGGAATTACAGCTCCTGGCTTCCTCAGGTGAGAGCGGGATCTGGGGCCCTCCCCTCAGGTTCCCTGAGCCCCACTCTGTGTCTCCTCAGCCAGCCCCTTTGTAACAAAGGTGAAAGAGCTGCGGCTGCAGAGAGATGACTTTGAGATCTTGAAGGTGATCGGCCGAGGAGCCTTTGGGGAGGTGAGCAAAGGTCTGGGCTGGGTTGGGAGGAGGGCATTCACACCGTGCTGGGCTAACCCCAGCGCTCTCTGTGGCTCCAGGTCGCTGTGGTGAGGCAGAGGGATAGTGGGCAGATTTTTGCCATGAAAATGCTGCACAAATGGGAGATGCTGAAGAGGGCCGAGGTCAGTCTCGGGTCAGGTGGGACTGAAGCACTCTAGAAACGGTGAGGGGTGGCGGGGGATGTGTGTGCTGCCACTGGAATACAGGGCATACAGGGGACGAGGTCGGCATGGGTGCCGGGCAGGCAGAGGATCCACCCTCAAGGGCTGCCAACCCCCATCCCTTCCTCACTATAAACCTTTCTTAGAAGCAAACGAGTTGTCCCCATGCCCCTTACGACAACACTGAGGCCCAGAGCTGTAAAGCACGGGCTCGGGCTCACACAAGCGACCTCTATCTGAGCTCTTTGACTTTCTGAGTTTTACTGCCTCCCCTGTGTGGGTGTGGGGCTTTTCTGGGCTCTGATCCCACCCCGCCCCTCCTCCCCAAACCTGCTATAGACAGCCTGTTTCCGGGAGGAGCGGGATGTCCTGGTGAAGGGGGACAGCCGCTGGGTGACTGCTCTACATTACGCCTTCCAGGATGAGGAGTACCTGGTGAGGACCCTGGCGAGTTTGGAGGGGGGTTGACTGGGGACAAAGGAGGAGGCCCTTGGGGGCCAGAGGCCCCAGGTCCAAGGAGACAGAGAGAGAGAGAGAGAGAAAGAGAGAAAGTCCCCTCCTCCTGGGACCAACAGGCTTACCCTCCCCAGCAGCTCCAGGCCCTGGAGCCTCCGCCTGAGCTCTGGCTGGGAGCTGGCACCCCAGAGCTGGTGGGAGACACAGTCCTGCCTCACAGAGCCCCAGGGGACCGCTGGGAGGTGGGGCCCTGGGGCAGCTGTTCCGCCTTTCCGCCTGATTCCTGTCACACTCACCACCGTCCAGTACCTGGTGATGGACTACTATGCCGGCGGGGACCTCCTCACTCTGCTGAGCCGCTTCGAGGACCGCCTCCCGCCCGAGCTGGCCCAGTTCTACCTGGCTGAGATGGTGTTGGCCATCCACTCTCTGCACCAGCTGGGTTACGTGCACAGGTGGGGCCCACACAACTCCCGATGCCCTGTCTAACCCCTGCTCTTAGCTCTGGGGACAGCTGCCATTCGCTGAACACTCACCACGTGCCAAGCCCTGTGCTGGGTGCCTCACCTGCGTGATGCCTTTGATTACTCACACCAAAAACCTTAAGTGATGGGGGCTGATATTGTTCCATTTTACAGATGAGGAAGCAGGGTAGCACAGGTAAGCACCTGCCCGGCTCGAGGTGACTCAGCTGGTGGGTGGCCGAGCTGTGGTTTGCCCTGGGGAAGTCTGACTCCTGTGTCCCCCATAGCACACTCTACTGCCACTGAGGGCCATCCTCACGGATCCCTTTCCCCAATCTAACCACCTCCTTCTTTCCTGGGAGCTCAGAGGCCTGGCCACCAGCCTTCACCCGTCCCGTATGCATGCATGTGGGGCCACACGTGAGCATATACGTGCTGAGATGTGACATGCCCACTCACACACACCCAGCCCACACACACAGGTCAGGCCCCTCACTCTCCCTACCTCCCCCCAGGGATGTCAAGCCAGACAACGTCCTGCTGGACATGAACGGGCACATCCGCCTGGCCGACTTTGGCTCCTGCCTACGTCTCAACAACAATGGCATGGTAAGGGCCTCACCCCACAGTGGGAGCAAGGCATATCTGGCTGGGAGAGCTCCCGGGGCCTGGGAGGCACAGGCCTAGTGCAGGGAGCATCAGGCTTCCGGGGGAAGGAAGGACTAGGCCCAGGCCCCGGGGCGGGGCGCACCAGGCCTAGACCCATGGTGAGGGGCCAGCAGGCCCAGCCAAGCTGGAGGCTGGCCTCAAGGCCTCTCAATGCCACCACCCCCAGGTGGATTCGTCAGTGGCAGTGGGGACTCCTGACTACATCTCCCCGGAGATCCTGCAGGCCATGGAGGAGGGCAAGGGCCACTACGGCCCTCAGTGCGACTGGTGGTCACTGGGGGTCTGCGCCTACGAGCTTCTCTTTGGGGAGACGCCCTTCTATGCTGAGTCCCTGGTGGAAACCTACGGCAAGATCATGAACCATGAGGTCTGGCCTCTGGGCTCCGGGGTTCTGGGAGGGCGACAGGGCTCCCGAGCCCGCAAGGCTGGTGATGCCCTGAGGAGGGAGGTGGGACCCCAGAGACCCACCGTACCTCTCCCCGGGCCTGCAGGACCACCTGCAGTTTCCCTCAGATGTGCCTGATGTGCCGGCCAGTGCCCAAGACCTGATCCGCCAGCTGCTCTGCCGCCAGGAGGAGCGCCTGGGCCGCAGAGGGCTGGATGACTTCCGGAACCATCCCTTCTTTGAAGGCATAGACTGGGAGCGGCTGGCGACCAGCACTGCCCCTTATATCCCTGAGCTTCGTGGGCCTATGGACACCTCCAACTTTGACGTGGATGACGACACCCTAAACCATCCGGTGGGTGGTGGGTCCCTTGGCAGCCAGAAAGCTGTCTTGACCCTTCCTGGCTGTGGGAAACCTCCCAGAAGTTTTCCAAAGCAGTTGCTGGGCTAGGGATGAGGCCTGCAGACCCCAAAGGCTCTTGGGAGTTGTAGTTCACCTGCTCTGAGGTGGGTCGTGCCTGGTGAAGGTCCTTTGACCTCGCGTCATTCTATTAAGCGGAAGTTGTATAAGACAGAAGACTTATACAACAGTGCCTGGGAGTCTTTAACCTCAAGGACTCATGAGAACTGTGCTCCGCTTAGGTGGGGGCCGTGCTCCTACCTGAGCAGCAGGAGGTCGGCGTGCCCAGTCCCAAGGCCTCTCCTGGGTCTCAGGCCTCAGCCTGAAGCCGTGCCTGTTGGCTCTGACGCTCTTTCCCCTCCTTCTGCAGGGGACCCTGCCACCACCCTCCCATGGGACCTTCTCAGGCCACCACCTACCATTTGTGGGCTTCACCTACACCTCGGGCAGGTGAGTCTAGCCCTCACACAACCAGTGGGAAGCTGGGGGCGACCTGACCTGGAGGACATTAGGAGTGTAGCCTGTCACAACCCTGGGAAAGGGGTTGAATGTCCCACCTGGTTGCCTGCATGTGACAGGTGCTGAGGAAGCCTGCTCTGAGCCCTCATGAGGATAGTCCCTCATGTCCTCAGGGTCATAGTGATGCCATGACCACGCCCCCTCTGGGTCCCGCCCCAGCATTTGGCCCCCACAGTAGACTCCATGGCAGGCCAGGAATATACTAGACTTGGAGCCAGGGGCCTAGCACAGGAAGGGCCCCTCTGTCCCCGGAGCCTCACCTTGTGCCCCTATGAAGTGGGTGGGATGATGCAGTTCTATGCGTGGGGCTGGCCTGAAACCATGGTAAGGTCCTAGGAGAAGAGGCACCGCAAGGTGTCAGCAAATGCATCTGACCCACGCTCAGGAGCACCCAGGTGTGCCAGGCCGGGGGCCGGCAGGGTCCATACTGCCGAGTCCTCTTGACGGTCCTCGGGAGGAATCCCGTTATCACTTCCATTTTCCTGTGAGGAAACTGAGGCTCAGCTATGTCAGATGACGGTTCATGGTCATGTAGCTTGTAAGGAACCATCGCTTGAGCACGGACCTGGGGACCCTGGAACAACTGCCCTGGGGCTGCCCGCGGTGCCACCCTGGGGCCTCCCAGGAGCAGTGTCTAGTCTGATTTGTTTCTCTTCGTGGCACAGAGCCCAGGGTTGGGTACAGGCCTGGCACACTGTGGGTGTTTTCTGGGTGAATGAATGATTGGAGAATGGAGGCTGCTTTGGGTCGGGGTGGGGGTCTCTGCTCACTCGTGTTGCCCCGCTCTCCCCAGTCCAGGCCCCGAGAGCAGCTCCGAGCAGTTGGCTGCCCTGGAGCGGAAGCTCTGTTGTCTAGAGCAGGAGAAGATGGAGCTCAGCCGGAAGCTCCAAGGTACGGGGAGCCAGTTGGGCCAGGGCGAGTGAGTGTGACCCGGGGCTCCGGCTGCCAGACTAGCTACTCACCCGTGGGCTCCCCCCACGACAGAGGCCCTGCAGACCCCCTCAGACTGTCGGGAGCTGGAGCAGCTACGGAAGGACGTTCAGACCCTGCAGAACAGGCTGTCAGGTATCCCCACCCATGCCCACCCCATCCCTCCCCCCACCCTCATTGCAGAGGCTGACCTGCTTTCCCAGCACACCTGGGTCCAACCTTGGTTCCAGTCCTGCCCCTACTCTGTGCATGCTGTATGAGCTTAGGGAATTACTTTAAATTCCTTAAACCTACAAATAGAAAGTGGACCGAGGAGACCCCCCCCACCCCAACCCAGTCTGCGGTGAGGCTTCTGTGAGGCACTGCATGTGGAGGGCCTGGCTGAGGCCGGGGCGGTCAGTGAGTGCAGGTCTCATTGAAACTCTTGGCAGAGACGCTGCGGGACAGCCAAGTCCCCTTGTCCCAGACAGATGGGTCCCCTGCTGGTAGCCCAGGCCAGGACAGCGACCTACTGCAGGAGCGAGACCGGCTCCTCCAGGTGAGGGCCTGGTGAGGGCCTGGTGAGGGGGTGAATGGCCCAGGGCTCGACGGGGAGGGGTCTTTGCCCTGACTCCAGGCTTCATCCTCCCCACCCCACCGTGATGCCCCAGGAGCTGTCTGAAGCTCAGGCGGGGCTGCGGGCGCAGGAGAAGGAGCTCCGCAAAGCCCAGGGGCGGCAGGAAGAGCTGCTCCAAAGGCTGCAGGAGGCCCAGGAGAGAGAGGCGGCTGCAGCCAGCCAGACCCAGGCCCTGAGCTCCCAGCTGGAGGAAGCCCAGGCTGCCCAGAAGGAGGTGAGTACGGTGGGGGTAGGTGGGCACAGCAGTAGGGCCCTGCCCCCATGAGCCCTGGCATGGCTGGGAGAAGGCCAGGGAGACTGGTTCAAGGTTCTGGGAACACCATGTGCCCTTGCGCCCCCCACTGTGGCTGGCAGAGGCCTGAGCAAGGGGTTGATGGTTAGGGCAGTGCGGGCCGGGGCTCACTACCTCCATTCCCGCTGCAGCTGGCAGAGCCCAGGAGTCTGCAGCACGACCGGGGGAGGGTTGGGGTGGACACGGTCTGCACTGGCTGTCTCTGCACCCCATCACAGTTGCAGGCCCAGGTGGCCTCCCTGAGCCAGGAGGTGACACGGCTTCAGAGACGGCGGGAGCGAAGCCTTGAGAAGGAGTCTGCCCGGATCAAGGTAGTGAGTGAGGCCTTACGCCCTGCCAAGTGGCACTGCCCTCAGCCTTCCCCACTCGGGGCCCTCAGGTCCAGACCCATGCACCAGGGGCAGGGGGGGCCCTGGCTTCTCGCGCCCCTGCCCTGACCCCTCTCCATGTCCTCAAGACCGTCCACACTGCCTCTGAGACCAACGGTACGGGATTGCCCGAGGACGGACCTCAGGAAGCCCAGCTGAGGAAGGAGGTGGCCGCCCTGCGAGGACAGCTGGAACAGGCCCGCGGCCATGGGTGAGCTGGGCAACTGGGGTAGGGGGCGCGGCCAGGGCCCAAGCTGGGAGTCACTAAATCATCCTCTCCTTCCAGGCCCAGCGGAAAGGAGGCTCTCTGCCGGCTACAGGAAGAGAACCGGCGGCTGAGCCGGGAGCAAGAGCGGGTGAGCAGGGTAGACAGAGGGCAAGGCGGACAGCCGGGCGGTAGGACGGAGCTAGGGACGAACGCGGCAGGGGCGGGGGGCAGGCCGGCCAGGTCCCGGGGCTGGCTGCCTCCCTCGGGCTGTGACCGCCACAGGCAGGCAAGCGGTAGCACGTGAGCAAGGGTGGACACAGGCAGGACTCAGGGCTGCGCGGGCCCCTGGGGACTGACTCCACCTCCCGCCTGGTCCCCAGCTGGTGGAAGAGCTGGAGCGGGAGCAGCAGAGCAGGCAGCGGCTGGAGGGCGAGCGGCGGGAGACGGAGGGCAACTGGGAAGCCCAGATTGCTGACATCCTCAGCTGGTGGGTGCTGATGGCCGGGGGCCCCGGGGCTGGGCAGACCTGACGGTCCAGTGCATGACGCTGAGCCCCTTTCCAATTAGGGTGAATGACGAGAAGGTCTCAAGAGGCTACCTACAGGCCCTGGCCACCAAGATGGCTGAAGAGCTGGAGTCCTTGAAGAACGTGGGCACCCAGACGCTCCCTGCCCAGCCACTGGTGAGCTCCAGAGATACCCAGTGGGGAAGGGGTGTCAGTAGCCCCATTCCAAAGGTGAGGACACAGCTCACGAAGGAGCAGTGACTTGCTTAAGCTTACAGCGTGTGGGCAGCAAAGCTGGGGCTTTGAGCCTGGCCAGGTGGCACGGGCCGTGGCGTGCTCCGGCAGGAAGAGGCCTCTGAGGCAACCAGTCCCAGGAGGCATCTTACGTGGGTGCTTGCCGGCCACCAGGACCACCAGTGGAAGGCAAGGCGGCTGCAGAAGATGGAGGCCTCGGCCCGGCTGGAGCTGCAGTTGGCCCTGGAGGCCGAGATCCGGGCCAAGCAGGCCCTGCAGGAGCAGCTGACACAGGTGCAGGAGGCCCAGCTGCAGGCCGAGAGGTGAGGCCAGGGCTGGAGCCGCAGTGAGGACCCGGGACCCGGGACCCACGCAGAGGCCGGTGTGAGCTGTCTCCTGCTTCTCCCGCAGCCATCTGCAGGAGGCGGAGAAGCAGAACCGGGGCCTGCAGCAGGAGCTGGCTGCACTTCGGGAGGAGGTGCGGGCCCGCGGGCCAGGAGGTGAGTGGCCGTCTGCATGCCTGTGCCGGAGCAAGTCCCCCGCTCCTGACGCAATTACCGAGGGGGCCCCACACAGCTTTGCAGGGCCGTGGAGATAAGAATTTGTTTCAGACTGCCACTTACCTCCCACCTGTTAGCCAGCACTTACTGAGCACCTATCGTATGCTGGGACCCACGGACACAGGCTACAGTCATTGTCCCATTTCACTGAGGTGGCAACTGAGGCCCCCACTGGCCTCTGGTTTCTGACACTCAGGAATAAGTGTCAGGGCTGGGCCAGGGACCCCAACCCCAGTGACCCACACCCTTTCTTTTCAGACACCAAGCCCTCAAATTCCCTGATTCCCTTCCTGTCTTTCCGGAGCTCAGAGGTAAGAACCTGGTGCAGGGGCCAGTGGGGAAGGAGTCCTGGCGAGAGGCACAGGGACCTTGACTTTGCTCCTAAACCCCAGAAGGATTCTGCCAAGGACCCTGGCATCTCCGGAGAGGCGCCGAGACCCGGAGTGGAGCCAGAGCTGAGGCCGGAGGGCCGACGCAGCCTGCGCTTGGGGGTAAGTGCCAGTGGGAAACCTACAGCGGGGGACCCCGTGCCCCCGCACTTTTCTCACCTGCTCACTCGCCCTCCCTGCAGGCTGTGTTCCCCAGAGCACCTGCTGTCACTGCGGCCCCCGCAGAAGGTCCTCCTGCAAAGGTCGGTGCCTGGTGGGGTAGAGCGGGGTGGGGGCACCAAGCCACTCTGCTGGGCTTCCAGGGGCCCTCTTGGTCCCTCCGCATGCGCCGTGGCCAGCAGACCACATTGTGGGTGGTGGCATGGGCAATGAGTGTGTGTGCTGCCACAGAGTCACTGGGGCTGAGCTCATGCTGCCACCTGGCTCGTTCCCTGGTCCTGCCTGACACTTCGGGGCCCTGGGAGGCTGGGGTCAGACACGAGTAATGGCCGTGTTCCCCCTCCCTAGCCTGGGTCACACGTGCTGCGCCCCCGGAGCTTCCCATCCCCCACCAAGTGTCTGCGCTGCACCTCGCTGATGCTGGGCCTGGGCCGCCAGGGCCTGGGCTGTGACGGTGAGACCCCTCAACCTACCTCATGCCCCCACCTCCCAGGCACCAGCCACCACCCCTGGGGGGAAGGAACAAACACAGCCCTGATCCTGACACACCCAGGCCGCCTCTCTCAGCACAGGCTGTGTTTCCCACTGCTCGGTTTTTGTTTTTCTTTTCTCACTCGATGGGGAATTGGTGACAGCTCAGGTGCCACGGCCTCAGGGAAGCTGGCGCTGGGAACGCCCAGAGTCCTGGTTCCGGGCTGTCCCCACCCAGCCTCACACCACCTGCCGTCTCCTGCTTTCCCCACAGCCTGCGGTTACTTCTGTCACTCGACTTGTGCCCCACAGGCGCCTCCCTGCCCTGTGCCCCCTGACCTCCTCTGTACGGCCCTGGGAGTGCACCCCGAAACAGGCACAGGCACTGCCTACGAGGGCTTCCTGTCGGTAAGCTGGGGCCTGGGAGGGGGCCGGTGGGGGCAGGGGTGGGGCTGCGGCCTGGCAGGCCCTCCCACGGCTGCCTTCCCCAGGTGCCACGGCCCTCGGGTGTCCGGCGCGGCTGGCAGCGGGTATTTGCTGCCCTCAGCGACTCACGCCTGCTGCTGTTCGACGCCCCAGACCCTCGGCTCAGCCCGGCCAGCGGGGCCCTCCTGCAGGCACTGGATCTGAGGTGGGTGCCGGGCAGTGGCATGGCACCAGGGATGAATGGGTGGGTGGGGTGCAGCCGGGGAGGGTCAGCCAGGGGCAGCGCCACCTCTGACTTGTTCCATGGACCTCCCAGGGACCCCCAGTTCTCAGCCACCCCGGTCCTGGCCTCTGATGTCATCCATGCTCAATCCAAGGACCTTCCACGCATCTTTAGGGTAAGTGCCTGGGGCAGGATGGGTCGGACCACCATCCGCTGTCATGCTGACCCCTTCATACCAACCCCCTCCCCTCCACGTGGACGGCTACACTAGCCTCCATCCTGGCTGGTGCACCCGTGCTCCGTCCCGGAGGGCGGGGTTTTCCGTTTGCGAAGCCGGCTGTCCTGCCTTGCTGAGGACTCTTCTGCGGCTCCCTTTCGCCCTCGGTGTGCTCCTCACTGTGGCCTGGAGGCCCCACATTTCTGACCCTGCAGCCCTTCCCGGTCTCTCCCTGGAGCCTCTCTGTGCTCCGACCACACCATGTTCTCTCTACTTCTGGAAGCGCCCTGAGCGCGTGGACCCCTTCACATCTGTTCTCTCTGCCAGCCCCTCCCCTACCTTGACCATTTCCGGTTACTCCACTACTTTCCTCCGACCCTGGCTCCAGCAGGAATGCCTCCTGCCCTGGGAGGCCATCCTTCCCCACTTAGCCTAGGTTGGGGCCCTGCTCTGTGTTCCCGCAGTGCCCCAAACTCCCCTACTGCAGTGGCTCTGCAGTTGTGCATGGGCTTGTCTGACCACCCTGTCTGGCTCAGCGCCTGCTCTAAGAAAGCACCTAGCTCTGCGCCCTGCACGCTCACATCCGGGTCAGTAAGCATCAGTGCGGAGAGAGAGAGGGGAGGACCGACAACTGGTCCTTGGCCTGTGGCCCTCCAACCTGGGTGTCTTGCCGCAGGTGACAGCCTCCCAGCTGACAGTGCCGCCTGCCACATGCACTGTGCTGCTGCTGGCGGAGAGCGAGGGGGAGCGGGAGCGCTGGCTGCAGGTGCTGGGCGAGCTGCAGCGGCTACTGCTGGACGCGCGGCCGAGGCCCCGGCCTGTGTACACACTTAAGGAAGCCTATGACAACGGGCTGCCCCTGCTTCCCCACACACTCTGTGCAGCCATCGTCGGTGAGCCTTACGCCCCGGGTGCACGACCTGTCCAGGGATGGACTGGGGGAGGAGTCAGAGCCTGTAGGGACAGTGCTGGCCCAGCCACAGTCATGAGGGCCGCTGTCACTGTCCAGCCCCTGCAGCCATGAGCTGTGGACTCTGCCTTGCACACGTCCTCCTCTGCCGTCCCCTGGGCACGGCTGTGTGAGGAGCCCAGGCCTCGGGGCAGCAGACCTGGCTTCTGCTGCTCGACGTTTCTGTGCCTCCGTTGCTGCTTTTTCTGAAAGAATTTGGGTGAGTGAACGTGGCAAAGGCTTTAATAAGAAAAAGACGAGAGTTTTGCTCCCAGCTCTGGTACCAGCAGCTGGGTGACCCTGGGGAGCCTGGATGCACACGAGCCTCACACCATCTCCCACGGGGCTGCTGTGTTCAGCAGGGAGCCTGGGACCTCCACGGCAGACGGCCTGGGGAGAGGTGCTAGCAGTGCCCCTTGGCTTCCCCAGGAGCCAAGCCCCTGCTGCCGGCCCTGGGCCAGCCCCTGCCCTAGCAAGTTGGGACCTCTCCCTACAGCCACTCAGGGTGGGAGCCACAAGAGCGACCGTGCAGATCTGCCAGGCCCTCTGTGTCAGTCAGGAGTTGGGGGCACAGGGGCATTCATCTAGCAAGGATTGCAATGAGCTGAACACTCACCCTGCAGAAGGGGTCAGTGACACAGAGGGAGAAGCTGAGGCTCGTCGAGGGCAGGTGGACCACCCAGGCTCCGCCTCGGGACGGGCCCTCTGACTCCTGACTCCTTCCCTCCGCCAGACCATGACCGGCTTGCCCTGGGCACCGAGGAGGGGCTCTTCGTGATCCACCTGCACAGCAATGGTACGCGCTAGGCTGGGCCAGGGCCAGCGTGGGTGGGGCTCAGCCCCAGGGGAAAGGAGGATGGGCTCTGGGTTGCTTCTCACCTGCCTGATGGTGACACTCTCCCTCGCCAACTCCGCAGACATCTTCCAGGTGGGTGAGTGCCGGCGGGTGCAGCGGCTGGCCGTGAGCCCCACCGCGGGCCTCCTGATCGTGCTGTGTGGCCGAGGCCCCAGCGTGCGCCTCTTCCCCCTGGCTGAGCTGGAGAGCACAGAGGTGACGGGTGCCAAGATCCCTGAGTCTCGAGGCTGCCAGGCGCTGGCCGCTGGGCGCATCCTGCAGGCCCGCACCCCTGTGCTCTGTGTGGCTGTCAAGCGCCAAGTGCTCTGCTACCAGCTGGGCCCAGGCCCGGGGCCCTGGCAGCACCGCATCCGTGAGCTGCAGGCACCAGCACCAGTGCAGAGCCTGGAGCTGCTGGGTGACCGGCTGTGTGTGGGTGCAGCTGGTGCCTTCTCCCTCTACCCGCTGCTCAATGAGGCTGCGCCCGTAGCGTTGGGGGGTGGTCTGACGCCTGAGGAGCTGCCGCCATCGAGAGGGGGCCTGGGTGAGGCGATGGGCGCCGTGGAGCTCAGCCTTAGTGAGTTCCTGTTACTCTTCACCACTGCCGGGGTCTACGTGGACAGCGCCGGCCGCAAGTCTCGCGTCCATGAACTGCTGTGGCCCGCATCGCCCACGGGCTGGGGTAAGGCCAGTGGAGGGCCAGGCTGGGTGGGGCCAGGCACCTGAAGATACATCAGAGGAAGACAGGGTCTTGCCCAAACTCCTGAGGTGGCACGGAAAGCCATTGTGCGCCCTCTCGCCTGACCATGCCCTGCGCTGCCCCCGTGGCTCGTAGGGGATCTTCCTCCTACAAGCCTTCGCTCGTATCTTCCCCCGCCTGAACTGCTCTCCTTTTTGTACCTGGCAAACTCTTACCCAAGTCCAGCCCCGATGTCTGCTCAGGACTTGGAGCTGGTGGGCCCTCCATAAATGACCGCCACGATTGCTGTCATTGTCATTGTTTTCATGCTCCCTTCCCCGCCCCCCTCCGCCCCATCATCAGTCCTTTGCTCCTTTTTGCTCCCCCACCTCTTTGTTCAGACCTCTGCCCTGGCTCTTAGCACTTCTCTGTAATGACTGGTTTGGTGTACTGGGGGCCTGCGCATCGGCTGGGGCTGGTTCCTTCCCATCCAGCAATGAATGAATGAATGAGTGGGGGAGTCTGGCACATCCGCAGGTAACCGGTACGATGGAGTATGGGCTGAAGGAGGGACAGAGCTCCCTTCCAGAGCAGTGGCCCTTCTGGGGTGGGGCCTGTGGGCTGGGTGTAGCACAGATATTGAGCATGTAGGCGGTGGACCCAGACAGCCTGGGGCCAATTCCCAGCTCTCACTCATCGCTGGGTGACCTTGCCCACTACTTAGCTCTGAGGTTTCTGGTCCCTCATCTGTAAGTTAGGGGTTGTTTGAGAATTAAAGGAGGAAAAATATTCAGAGTGGTTAGAACTATGCTTGGCACGGCATAGAGTGGCACTCCAAGATTGTTATCTCTGGCTCGTTATGGCGGCCGGGCGGGGCAGCCTGGAGAGTCTCCAGGAGGACTTTTGGTGGGGCAGAGAGTCGCCGTGCCGTGGCAGGGCACAGGGTGTTCCCTGTAGTAATGAGGAGGAAAGCAGCCCAGGGAGGTGCTGGACTTGCTCAGGGCTGCACAGCACAGGCAGTTTCTACCCTGCAGGTTACGTCGTCCCCTACTTGACGGTGTTCAGTGAGAACTCCATCGATGTGTTTGATGTGAGGAAAGCAGAATGGGTCCAAACCGTGCCACTCAAGAAGGTGAGGGCTGCCCTGGCTGGTGTGGCTCAGTTGGTTGGAGCATCACCCCATGGACCAAAAAAGTTGTGGGTTCGATTCCAGGTCAGGGCACATACCCAGGTTGTGGGTTCAGTCCCCAGTTGGGGCATGTACAGGAGGCAGCCCGAAAAGAGGCAACCAGTCGATCTTTCTTTCTCCCTCTCTCCTCTCCATCTCTAAAAAAAAGTAATGAAAAAGACATTAAAAAGAAAGAAAGAAAGAAAGAAAGAAAGGTGAGGGCCTGCCAAGACCCCCGGGGCTGGACTGGGGTGGGAAAAGGTAGCATGGCTTGATCTCTGTGCGTGCTGCCTCAGGTGCGACCCCTGAACCTAGAGGGCTCCCTGTTCCTCTATGGCACCGAGAAGGTCCGCCTGACCTACCTCAGGAACCGTCTGGCAGGTGAGGGAGTGCGTGTGCTTACGTATGTGGGTACGCACGTGTGCATTCACCTGTACACACGTGTGGGTGCGTGACCCTGAGCACCAGCTAACTGGGGCCCCGGGGACTTGTGAGCAGTGCCCAGCGCTCTGCTTCTCCCACAGAGAAGGACGAGTTCAACATCCCTGACCTCACCGACAACAGCCGGCGCCAGCTGTTCCGCACCAAGAGCAAGCGCCGCTTCTTTTTCCGGGTGTCCGAGGAGCAGCGGCAGCAGCAGCGCAGGTGCACCCGCGGGATGCGGAACCGCCCACTCTTGGGGGCGGGGCGAAGCGCAGGCCGGCCCCCCAGGGGCGCAGAGAGCGAGCTCTGGGAGAGGGGCCTGGGCGGGGGTGCCGTCACCTTCGCCGCCCTCCTTCCTACACCTCCTCTGCTGGCAGGGAGATGCTGAAGGACCCCTTTATGCGCTCCAAACTCATCTCACCGCCCACCAACTTCAACCATGTGAGGCACGTGGGCCCTACGGACGGGAAGCTCAGCACCAGGGACCTGTCCCCGGTGAGTCCTCCGGCGCCAATCACAAACCTGCTTGGCGAGGCTGAGCCAATCAGCGACCTCTCCCGTGCCCTTGCCGCCTTCGGTTCACCTGGCACCGTGTGGTCAGCACGTCCAGGCTGGCGGCTGGCTATGGCTCTTTTGTCGTGGTCGGTGGTGCCGCTGAGCCCCAACCCCTCCGCACTGCGCCCCAACAGGTTCCTGAGGCGAAGGGCCGAGGTGCCCGCAGCTCCGTCCCACAGCGGCCCCACAGCTTCTCCGAGGCCTCCCGGCGCCCAGCCTCCACAGGCAGCGATGGGAATGCGGACCCCAGTAAGGACAGCCCCACAGCCGCCGGCACCTCCACGTTCCTCCCGAGGTTTCCACCCCCTTTGGACCTCTCGAATCTGACCTTGGATTTTTGTCCCCTTACTCTGTTCCTGAAACAGTGAAGAGAAAGCCTTGGACATCTCTGTCCAGTGAGTCCGTGTCCTGTCCCCAGGGATCTCTGAGCCCCGCAACTTCCCTAATGCAGGTGAGCCACTGGGGGCTTTTCCCTCCCCCAGTCAAAGGACAGTCAGCTCTGCCCTGTATTAGGCCCTTCACTGGGACCTGAACCGGAGAACAAGCTTAGCCCACCCCTTCCCTGAGTCCCAGGAGGTGCAGACTCTTATCCGCCTCACCCCCGTTGGCCGGCAGAGGCCTGGAGGTGGGAATCTTGGCTCCCACTGTCCCAGCGCTGTGGCCCCGGGCAAGGCGCCTAGCCTTCCTGAGCTGGTCTTGCCTGTAAAGCGAGGTTATTATTGTGAGACTTGTATGAAGTGATGACACCTCAGCACGGTGCCTGGCACATGTGGACGGTGCCACAGAGTGGGGACCTCTTGGGATTCTTAACAGAGGCCAAGCGGGCAGTTCACCCTGACTGGGGACTGGGGAAGAGCTAAGAGGAAATGGGAAGGTTCCTCCTCATCTTCCAGCCTTGTCTCCGACTGCCAGCCGCCACCCCAACCACACTAGGTCACTCAGAGTTCTGGGACTTGCCCTTTTCTTTTCTTTTTAAGATTTTATTTATTTTTTAGAGAGGGGAAAGGGAGGGAGAAGGAGAGGGAGAGCAGCATCGATGTGCGAGAGAAACATCAATTGGTTGCCTCTCACGCGCCCCCAACTGGGGACCTGGCCCACAACCCAGGCATGTGCCCTGCCTGGGAATCGAACCGGCGACCTTCTGGTTCGCAGGATGGTGTCCAACCCACCGAGCCACCCCAGTCAGGGTGCTATGTTATTTCACATCTTCAAGCTCTTGCCCTTGCTGTACCCCTGCTTTGAATGCCTTTTCCTGTCCTCAGCCTTATAAATGCCCAGGTCACTCTCAAGGATCTGCATCAATTATCACCTTCTCCACAGACCACCTGGCTGTCTGGTCAGGTAGTCACTGCCTCCCTGGGGCCGGTCCTCCGTCTGTGCCCTCCTCCCACCCATTACTTGTCAGTTCTGCTGTGCTTTGTTTTTTGTCTGGGTGCCAGTCTTCCACCCTCAACTGTGAGTTCTTTGATGGTGAGGGTCAAGTTTGTCTTCTTCCAAAGTAAAGTGTGTTTGTTGACTGAACGAAGAATGGAGTGAATGAACCAAGGGACTTTGATGGGGGCTCCGGGACTCAGCGTGCGTTCCCCAGGTTTTTCTCACATAGTCCCATCCCCACCTCACATGGCCACCCCCAAGGGCGTGCCGCAGCCAGTGATGGGTCCCAGGAAGGCCTCTGGAGGCCCTGGCCCAGGGAGGCCAGAGTCCTGCTTTCCCCTTTCCACTCCCGACTTCCTTCTCTTTTCCTTCTAGGTCTCAGAGCGGCCCCGGAGCCTCCCCCTAGCCCCTGAATCAGAGAGCTCCCCTTGACACCCTCTGGCAGGGCCCACCTGCATCCCAGGACTGAGATGTGAGGGAGCAAAGACCTTGAGCAATGCCAGACTCCGGCTGGTCCGGGACATTTGGAAACTCAGACTCAGGGAGAACCTGGGCTGGGTAGCAACTGGGAGGCTGGCCTGGGTCCCAGGACCTGGGAAGCCTGACTCCCAGCCCTCAGCCCACCTTTCTCCTCTACTCCCGGCCCAACCTGTGCTAGCTGCTGGGAATGGAACGGTCCGCCTTCTGCCCTGGGGGCCCCTCTGTCCTGGTGCCCTTTGATGACTGTGCCAAAACTCTCGTTCCCAGTGCCGAGCCTCTGGAGGCTTGTAAGCAAGAGTCGGGGTGAGGGGCGGAGAAGGGCTGGGTCCCCGGGAGCAGCCTCAGGTCTGGGCTGCACACCTTGAGGCATATCCCAGGCTCTGCTCAGGCTCAGGGTGGGAGAGACAGGCTCTGATCTAGAGGAAAGGAAGCTAGAGAGGCAGGGGGAAGTCTGTAGGTAAAAGAGGTGAGAGGCAGGTGGGAGAAGGGAAGTGGAGGTGCGAGGTGATAGTGACTGGAAAGAGAGCAGAGCTGCTCAGAAAAGGAGTAAGGTCTCAGGCAGGAGTGATGAAGAGGAGACAGAGGAGAGGGGTAGAGGGGAGAGGGAACTGGGGGGACAGCTACCGGTCCTTTCTGCCTAGAGAGGAGCTTGCGGTTGGGAACAGGGAGGGGCTCCATAAGCCAACTGACATTGTCATCTAATCCATCCAGAGGAGAAGATAATTCCTAAACAGGGATGGGAGGGGGAGGGTATTTATACGGGCTACTTGGTGGGAGATGGGCACCCGACAGGTCCACTGGAGGGTCTCCAGGCACACTTTGGCCCTCCCTCAAAAGGGGGGGTCCTTTTTCTCAAAGCTTCGACCAACTATGTATTAAGGGATCATAGGGGACGTTTTATTATTGATCACAGTCATTATTATTGTTATTATATTGCTATTTTTATTAAACCTCCCCCTACTGATGAGTGGGGGGCAAAATAAGTATTTATCTCCTCAAATGCCCTATTCCTGGGAGGGGTCGACCCTGACGCTCTGTGAGGCAGTAAGAAAACAATAAAGACAACTTTGTAAGCTGCTAGCCTCCTCGCCTGGATCTGTCTTCCTGGGGTTCAAAAAATGGGGGGGATCAGAAATGGAGCGAGGAGTAAGAGTATCAAGGAAAGCGAAGGACCAGGCTGTCTCCGTATTTTTAAGAATCAGGTGACACATTTGAATGGGGGTCAATGAAGGGGGTTTAATAACAAAGGGGTGGCTTTCAAAAGTGGGCAGCATTAAGGGAACCCACCGAGGAGTGGCCGCGCCGCCTTGCCGCTCCCCCCCGCCCCGCCCCCGCCCCCTCCCCCGCTGCCATCCCTAGCATCTGTGGGGCAGGCAGGGCGGGGAGACGAGGTGGTGTTACCTGAGAGGAGCCATGGCTCTCAGCAGAAGAGCCTTGCCTTGGCCCAGCAGGAAGGCCACCCAGGAAATAAATTCCTCCCCTCACTCTTCTTCCCCCTATCTCCTGCCTCCCTTCGTCCAAATCCAAGCAGCAGCCAGGGGACCCTAGAGCTCAGATTTACTGCGGGTCCTAGAAGGAGCCTCAGGCCCCCTGAGCTGGGCGGGGAGGGGTGGACATGGATCTGCAGCACCCATCCTGACCCCATCCAGGTGAGGCTGCTCAGAGAAGGGCCTGGGAGTGGCCTCACTTGTACTGTGACTGGGCCGGACTGAGGTTGAGGGCAGAGCTGGGTGAGGAGGAGAGTGAGGCGGGTGCCCTGGGAGGAGGGCGGCCCTTGGGGACTGATGGCTAGGCCCTGAGGCTCATGCGGGCGCTACGGCTAGAAGTACCAAGGGCCCCAGTGTCCTGCCTGGTTGGGGATGGGGGTGGGAGGGTTCCCATGGAATTCCAGGGCCTGGTTAGGAGCCCAACCCTGGGAGAAGACAGCCTGGATTCCAGTCTGGCTTTGCAGTCGTGGGCATGTTACCTGACCTCTCTAAGCCTCAGTTTCCCCTTTGGTAAGTGGGGATCATAAAACCCACCTCATGGGGGTTCTGGGGAGATTTGGCGAGACACTGAGTGTGAAATGCCTTTGACCCACTTAAGAAATGTGTTTGTTCTGCTTCTTGAGATGCAGAAGCCCAAAGCAAGGGCTCAGGGAACCTGAGGCCTCTTGCAAATTAAGGCGTCCGATCATCCTCCCCAAACTACAGAATGGCCACTTCCGGGGCGCCCGGCGATACTTTAGCCAAAAGATTTTCGCATTTCATAAGAATTAATTTTCTCCCAACATTTTATGTTAACAAATCTCAAACCTACAGGAAGAATATGAACTCCCCGGGCTGTTCACCTGCATCCACCGATTGTTACCATTGTCCTGCTTTTGCTTTACCTCCGTGTCTGTACCTATATATACAAAGTGTGGGACCTGCTACCATTTGAAAGTAAGTTGTAGACATCTTGAACTTGACACCTACATACTCCACAGGCTTGTCTTTAGAATAAGGAGCCACCAGAAGCCACTGTTACTATCTGAAGAGGTTTAACATCGATACAATGATATTGTCTAATATACAATCTGTTATGGGTTGACTTGTGACACCTCCCCCCCAAATTCCTATATTGAAATTCTAACCTCAAATATCTCAGTATGTGACTTTATTTGGAAAAAGAGTCATTGTATATGTAATTAGTTAAAATCAGGCCTGGGGTGGGCCCCAATCCAAAATGACTGGTGTGCCTTAAAAAGGGGGAAATTCAGACAGAGACGCCCACAGGGAGGTGGCCATGGGACTATGAAGGCACAGGTCAGGGGTGACCTCTGTCTAGAAGCCCAGGGGCACCCCGGATTGCCAGCAAACCACCGGAAGCTCAGGCAGAGGCCTGGAACAGATTCCCACAGTCTCAGGAGGAACCAACTCTGCTGACCCCTCGCTCTCAGACAGGGGCGTCCAACATTTTGGCGTCTCTGGGCCACACTGGAAGAGGAAGAGTTGTCTTGGGGCACACATTAAATAATTGTGAAACACAATCACAAAAAAATCTCATAATGTTTTAAGTGAATTGACGGTTTTGTGTTGGGCCGCATTCACCACCATCCTGGGCTACATGCAGACTGCAGGCCGCAGGTTGGACGTCCCTGCTCTCAGAAGTCTAGCCTCCAATACTGTGGGACAATACATTTTTGTTTGTTTAAGCCATGCGGTTTGTGGTGTAATTGTGTCAAACATGTTCGGTATGGTATTTTTTAAAAAAATGGATCAGCCCCGGTTGGTATAGCTCAGTGGACTGAGCGTTGGCCTGTGAACCAAAGGGTCGCTGGTTCGATTCCCAGTCAGGGCACATGCCTGGGTTGAGGGCCAGGTTCCCGGTAGGGGGTTCATGAGAGGCAGCCACACATAGATGTTTCTCTCTCTTGCTTTCTCCCTTCCCCTCTTTCTAAAAATTTTAAAAAATAAATAAAATGTTTTTTAAAAAACCCTTAAAAAACTGGATCACATGTTGCATGTGGTGTGGTGTCATAGCTCGCTAGTCCTTTTAATCTGGAACAATTCTCTCCGTGCCTCCCCACCCCTTTTTTGGTTGTCTTTCACGGTATGGACATTTTTGAAGGGTCCAGGCCAGTTCTTTTGTAGAATAATCTGCAATTTGCATTTATATGATTGCTTCCTTATTAAATTCAGAGCTTTTTTAAAATTACATAGCTGATGATATTTTAAATTAATCACAACACACATTTTTTTTGGGTAAACAATTAAAGACTGAATTCCCCTTAAACTCCCTATGCTGGCCCATACAGTCGGTTTAGGTTAATGGGCTCCACATAGGCCCATACATACAAGTGTTTATTGGGGGACAGCCCTGCTTGTCTCCATCAGCAGGAATAAGGTCGGAGTCTCAGGACCCTTCCTACCCTTGGCAGGAACCCCTGCCCTCCGTGCCCCATCCTCACAGCTGGCTCCCCCGTCCACCCCTGCCTGGAGACCATCAGAACTGGTCCTGCCATATATCTCTGTTGATGAGTTTCACCACAAGGGACTCAGGCCTCGTAGGTTCTTCCTAGAGCTCTGGCCATCTTTCCCTTCCCATCTGGATCCCTTGGTTCCTGATGGCCGTCCACTGTGCCTTCTAGAGTGGATGGTCCATCTTTAGCAAAACCCCCTGTGTTCCCATCCCCTTCTGCTAAAGGTCCTTAACCTTCCTGCTCTAGCAGAAACCTCCTCCCTGAGGTCACTGCTGCTCCACCCTCACGCCCCAGGGATTTCACATGCCCCTCCTGCCACTGGGCCTGGAGCTGGGATGGGCACCCTGGTCCTCATCGCCACCTATAGGCGTCTTCCTCCTTTCAAACACTCAGGTTGGAACCTGCATTACCCACTTTGTTTCCCACACCTCCCAACCCATGGATCTTACTTCTTGATCATTTTAGCTCCCGGCTTGCTGTCACACTCTCCGTCCTACTCCTGCTTAATTCTTAGAGACTTCAGTGCACCTGTGGATGATAACACTGCCAGGCCTTTCGGGTCCTCTGACCCTTCTCCCAGGATCCTGTCCTCATCCCACTCCAGCCACTCATTCCCACAGCACCGTCCTGTTGGAAGCCACTGGTTGCAAATGACTACTGAGCACTTGAAATATGACTGGACTGAACTAGGATGTGCTTTGAGTTTAAAATACATACCAGATTTCAAAGATTTAGTGAGGAAAAAAAAATAAATTGTCATTACTGATTTTATATTGACGATAAGTGGAAGTAACATTTTGGATATATATTATTAAAATTAACCTCACTTATGTCTTTTTCTTTTTTAATGTCACTGGAAACTTTAAAATTGCACATGCGCCCTAGCTGGTGAAGTTCAATGGACTGAGTGCTGGCCTACAGACAGACAGGTCGCTGGTTCGATTCCCAGTCAGGGCACATGCCTGGGTTGTGGACCAGGTTCCCAGCAGAGGGCGCGAGAGAGGCAACCGATGGATGTTTCTCTCGCACATAGATGTTTCTCTCCTTCCCCACTCTCTAAAAATAATAAAAATTCAAAAAATAAAGTTTAAAATTGCACATGCACCTCATACTGTTTCCACTGGAAGCACTGCTCTAGGTCTTTTCATGGCCAATAATGACATAATCATAATGTCAAGCATCCCGCTCTCTTACAACACCCCTATCTTTCTAGTGGGCGGGCTCTAGTAAATTTCTGACCCCGCCGGAACCTACAGTCCATGGACCGCCCCACTGCAGCTCTCCCTCATCCGTCTTGTGCTCCTACATCCCTCCTCTCCCACAGCCCATATTCCAGGTCCATCATGAATTACAGTCACTTTTTTGCGTGAATGTATTTATTCAGCAAATATATGTTGAACACTAATTATGTGTCAAACATATCTTGTCCTTGTGGAACTTATATTTTGGTGGCAGAAAACAAATTATAAACAAATAAGTAAATCACATTATATGCTAGAATAGTGGTTCTCCACAGGGGGCATTTTGTCTCTCCAGGGAACATTGACAATGTCTGGTGACATTTCTAGTTGCCACAACAGGGAGAGAAGTGCCATCGGCGTCTGTTGGTAGAAGCCAGGACGCTGCTGAACATCCTACACGGCACAGGCAGCCCACGAGTGCAAAGAGCAACATGGCCCCAAATGCCAGTAGTGAGTAGACTGAGAAACCCTGCTTTAGAAGATGTTACTGCTTTAGAAAAACTTAAAAAGTAGAGTGGGATGGTGGGATGGAAAGAAGAATTTGGGTTGGAGGGTGTGATTTTAAGTAGGTCTGGTAAGGGTTGGGTCAGCTTCACTGAGAACGTGACATTTGAGCAAAGGCGTGAAGGAGGGAAGGAGGGAGACCAAACAGGCTTCCTGTTTCATTGAGAAAATTAAAGTACCCATCACATGTGCCTTTGTACTCACCTCTTCTGTCCAGTTATTGTGGGCAAGCTGTTCGTGTTCCTACCAAAGGCCAAAGCTCTCACTCAGGAACCCCCATTCCTTCCATCAAGCCAAGGCTCGCAGTCCTGCAATTCTCTGCTATTAAACAACGACCACACAGAAGCATGCGAGGTCTTGCTCCCCGGCACGTGTCGTTAGTACGGCTCAAATATGTGTATCAACCACAACCTTCCTTTTCCCTCTCCCTCACAACTGACTGCCGTTTTATTTTTCTCCTTCCTTTTTTTTGCAAAGCTCCCCGACAGTTGTACACTATCACTGTCTCCAGTCTCTTTTCTCCCGTTTTTCTTTTTCTTTATAATGATGAAGTTTTAATTCACCCGGAAAACATTTAATTATACATTTGTATGCGCCTAATAACATGGCCTCAGAATACACACAGCAAAAAGTACAGATCTTGCCCTCACCGGTGTGGCTGTGTTGCATTGTTCTGCAAAGGAAAAAGGCTGCTGGTTCGATTCCCTTTCAGTGCACATGCCTGGGTTGTGGGTTCGGTTCCTGGTCATGTACGGGAGGCAACCAGTCGATGTTTCTCTCTCACACCTATGTTTCTCTCCCTTTCTTTCTCCTTCCTTTCCCCTCTCTCTAAAAATAAATAAATAAAACCTTTAAAAAAATTTTTTTTAAGTACAGGTCTTTTAGGGAAAAGTCACATGTCTGAAATTCAAGTGGAGTATTTTTACAAACCCTTCTCACTACCTGCCGGAATAAGCCCCCCAAATGTTATTCTCCGATTTTTCTTGAACTTTGGTCTTGTCATCCCGAACTGCTCTTACAGGGGTCACCAGGAGGGCCCGCAGAGCTAAATCCAGTCAGACCTCGGCGCCCAGCTCGCCGGCCTGTGAGCGGCACCTGACACCATCAGTCACGCTTCGGCCTCGGCGCCTGGCCTTCTTCTGCACCAGGAGCTCGTCTGGTTCTCCTCCCACCGCTCGGACCCATCCCTCTCATACTGCTCTGCTGGTTCTTCCTGGTCTCCCAGCTCCTGCATGAAGGAGGACACCAGGGCTCACCACTCGGTGATTTCATCTCCGTCTACCCTTCCCCCAGCTTCCCCTAATCTCAGCATCTGATACAACCACGGTACATTTGTCAAAATTAATTGATGAAAATTGTGAACAAAGTTACAGACTTTATTGGAATTTCACAAGTAGGGCTCCAAGGGGCCTAAGACTTGATTGGTCTGGTTTTAAACCTGAAAATTCCGTACCGCTGAGGTCCCCTCAGTCTCGGGCGAACTGGGACCATCGGCCACCCCATTCACCAGCTTTTCCATTAATGCTCTTTTTCTGTTCCAGGATTCAGTCGACCACGTTGTATTTATTTGCCCCGCCTCCTTAGTCTCTTATAATCTACAACGGTTTCTCCGTCTCATCTTTTCTTTTTTTTAAGTACATTTTATTGATTATGCTACTACAGTTGTCCCATTTTTTTGCCCCTTTATTCCCCTCTGCCCTGCAACCCCCTCTCCCACCAGCATTCCCCCCCTTAGTTCATGTCCGTGGGTCGTACACATAAATGTTCTTTCACTTCCCCATTTCCTATGCTATTCTTAACCTCCCCCTGTCTATTTTGTACCTACCACTTATGCTTCTTATTCCCTGTACCTTTTCCCTCGTTCTCCCCCCTCCCCGCCGATAACCCTCCATGTGATCTCCATTTCTGTGACTCTGTTCCTATTGTAGTTCTTTGCTTAGTTTTTCTTTTTGTTTGTTTTTTAGGTTCAGTCGTTGACAGTTGTGAGTTTGTTGTCATTTTACTGTTCATAGTTTTGATCTTCTTCTTTTTTCTTAGGTAAGTCCCTTTAACATTTCATGTAATAAGAGCTTGGTGATGATGAACTCCTTCAACTTGACCTTATCTGGAAAGCACGTTATGTGCCCTTCCATTCTAAATGATAGCTTTGCTGGCGAGAGTAATCTAGGTTGTAGGTCCTTGCCTTTCATGACTTTGAATACTTCTTTCCAGCCCTGGCTGGTGTGGCTCAGTGGATTGAGCACCAGCACATGCCTGGGCTTTGAGCCAGGTCCCCAGTTAGGAGTGTGTGATCAACGTATCTATCACACATTGATGTTTCTCTCCCTCTCTCCCTCCCCTCCTGTCTCTGTAAAATAAATAAATAAAATCTTTTAAAAAATACTTCTTTCCAGCCCCTTCTTGCCTGTAAGGTTTCTTCTATAAGACTATCAGCTGACTGAGAAATCAGCTGACAGTCTTATGGGAACTCCTTGGTAGGTAACTCTCTCCTTTCCTCTTGCTGTTTTAAGATTCTCTCCTTATCTTTAATCTTGGATAATTTAATTATGATGTGTCTTGGTGCGTTCCTCCTCGGGTCCAATTTCTTTGGGACTCTCTGAACTTTCTGGAAGTCTATTTCCTTTGCAGATTGGGGGGGGGTTTCCTTCATTATTTTTTCAAATAAGTTTTCAATTTCTTGCTCTTTCTCTTTTCCTTCTGGCAGCCCTGTGATTCAGATGTTGGAACATTTAAAGTTGTCTCAGAGGTTCCTAAGCCTCTCCTCATTTTTTTGAATTCTTGTTTCTTCATTCTGTTCTGGTTGAATGTTTATTTCTTCGTTCTATTCCAAATCGTCAATTTGAGCCCTGGTTTCCTTCCCTTCACGATTGGTTCCCTGTATGTTTTTATTTCACTTTGCACAGCCTTCCTTTCTTCCTCTATTTTGCATCCACACTCGATAATTTCTGTGAGCATCCTGATTGCCAGTGTTTTGAACTCTGCATCCGATAGGTTGGCTAGCTCCTTGTCACCTAGTTCGTTCTCTGGAGTTTTGATCTGTTCTTTCATTTGGGCCGTATTTCTTTGTTTGGGCACACCTGTTCCGTCGTAAGGGGTGGAACCTTAGGTATTCGCCAGGGCGGGGCAACCCACGTTGCTGCGTTGTGATGCTGTATGTCCGGGAAGGGGTCAGAGAGGGAACAGTGCCACTTGCTTGGCTCTTGTCCTGCTCTCAGTCACTTCCCCTGCTACCCACAAGCAAATTGGGCACTTCTGGTACTGATTCCAGGTGAGTGGACTTCTGTATGTTCTAGGACCCAATGGCCTCTCCAACAAGCTCTCCTGTGAGGCTGGGATTTCCTCCCACCACCGCAACCCCCACTGGTTTTTACAGCCAGGGGTGTTGAGGCTTTAGTTTCCCACACTGAAACCCTGGGTTGCACGGCCTGTCTTGCTCCCCAGTTGTTCCTCCCAGTTTATCCACATGCAGATGTGGGACCACTCAGTCCCCCAGCCACCACCTTGTTTCCTGTCCTTTCTGCTCTGGCTGCCTGTCTCTGCCCCTCCTACCAGTCTGGGTGAATGTTTCTTCTTTAACTCCTTGGTTGTCAGACTTCCACACAGTTCAATTTTCTGGCAGTTCTTACTGTTTTTTGCTTTTAAATTTGTTGTCACCCTTCTTTTGGTTGTGTGAGGAAGCAAAGTGTATCTACCTATGCCTCCATCTTGGCTGGAAGTCAGTCTTTCCTTTTCTTTCATGACCTTGACACTTTGAAGGAGTACTGGTCAAGTATTTTGTAGAATGTCCCTCCCTTTGGGTTTGCTGGATGTCTTCTCATGATTTTGAGGAAGAAAACCCACAGAGGTAAAGTAGAGCAGAAATTGGGTCTGTTGTTTTTTAAAAATATTTTTTTTATTTATTTTTAGAAAGAGGGGAAGGAAGGGAGAAAGCGAGGGAGAGAAACATCGATGTGTGAGAGAAAGATGGATCTGTTGCTTCCCGCACGTGCCCAGCTGGGGGCCAGGCCTGAAACCCAGGCATGTGTCCTGATAGGGAATTGAAACTGCAACATTTTGCTTTGCAGGTTGGTGCTCAACCAACTGAGCCACGCTTGTCAGGGCAATTTTAGTACTGCTTTGAAGTTCTGAAATATTAATGTAGACTGGGAGTGAGTGTACAGCAAATATGGCGTTGGAGCCCCTGGTGCTGAGGATGCCGGCAGCTGTTGTAGCCCGGCTGATGCCACCTCAGGCTGCATCTCTTGCCATGAGATATGCATCCAAGAAGACAGATGGCAGCTCCAAAAACCTCGGTGCAAAGTCACCAGGCAAATGCTTTGTCATCAAGAAAATGGAGGGTCACGATGTTCACGCCAGCAACATCCTTGGGACTTAGCACCACTTTTGCTGGCACCCAGATGCCCATATGGGGCTGGGGAAGAAGTATCTGTATGCCCTGGAGGAGGGGTCATTGGCTACACGAAGGAGGTCTATGTGTCCCACCCCAACAACCCAGAGGCTGTGGATCTGTCACCTGGGCTGCCCAAGGGTGCTGTGGTTCCTGCCAAGCCTGAGGGTGTCTTCAAACTGGTAGCTAGGCTTTCAGCTCCTGGTCAAGGCTGTTGGGCAGAGACTGGAGCCCAATTGGCAGGAGCTGGTGGTACCAGAAGTCAAGGGCTGGGGTGATGACAAGGAAAAAGTCCTTCTTGAGGAAAAAGTCTGTGAAGTGACAGGCTGGGAAACCCTTTGGAGACCTGACCTGGGGCCAAAAATGAACTTAGCTGGAGTCACAAAAAATAAAATAAAATAACGTGTTAATGATAAATACTCTCCTATCAAACATGTTGTTCAGCAGCTTTTTTCCTTCACCGGTGTGTCCTGAACAGCAATTTTAGGACACATACAGCTTGCTATCCTTCTTTTACCCTATTACAAATAACTGCAATGGTTCTTAATATTTTTTAAGTGAAACAATTTTTATTTTTATTTATTTATTTTTAAAAAATGATTTTATTTATTTATTTTTAGACAGAGGGGAAGCCTGGGAGAAAGAGAGGGAGAAAAACATCAATGTGTGGTTGCCTCTTGAGCGCCCCCAACTGGGGACTTGGCCCACAACCCAGGCATGTGCCCTGACTGGGAATCGAACCGGTGACCCTTTGGCTCACAGGCCGGCACTCAACCCACTGAGCTACACTAGCTGGAGCTATTTTTATGTTTTTAATGCTTTTATTTTTATTGTATGTTTTTGTTCTTAATATAATTTTTAAAGATTTATTTATTTATGTATAGATTTATAGATTTATAGATAGAGGGAAAGGGAGGGGTCATTTCCCTCTCCCACGCCCCTACCCGGGGCAACCAGGCACGTGCCCTGGCAGGGAATTGAACCGGTGACCTGATTTGCGGGCCGCCGCCCAACCCATTGAATCACGCCAGTTAGGGATGCAATGTTCTTTGGATCCTCTTCTGTGCATTTCATGGGAAGAACTGCTAGACATAGATTAGGCACATTTACCTGTTAATGGATTCTGAAAAATGTCCAACTCAAGGGGCTGAACACATTTACACCGCAGCAGCTTTTGAAAGTACCCGTTTTCTTCACATGTTACCGACACGTAATAACCTACAAAAGCCCAGTGACCTTCTGAGGGTGGCTGGTCACTTTCTGGACCACACCTTCCAGAATGCACCGCGGCTCATCAGCTACCTGGTTGCGTGAAATGGAATGACCAATCCCTGAGAGCCTCAGAAAGGTGACGCTGACTCCGCTCCTCACCTATCTCTGGGGCGCCCAGAGCAGCGACTACCACTCCCATAAGCCACGGTGGACTGGCGCTGCTGGCCACCATTTCAAGGCTCGGCAGCAGCAGGAGAGGGCCTGGGATCCCACTTCCCGGCAGGCAGTGCGGCCGGAGGGGCGGAACTCCATTTCCCAGCAGGCTCCAGGCGGCGGGCGCCGCCGTGCCTTGTGTGGGATGTAAGCGCGGAGGTGGGCGCGGGGGACCGAGGCCAAGACTCTTCTTGGGATTTGGGGGGCTTGGCCAGAGGGTGCCTTCCGGACGGACTCTAGGGCCTGGGGGCACGGTGGTAGAGAGGGAGCGGGACGGCCATTGGCTGTCCTCAGCGCTGATCTAGGGGCGCACCCCCATCGGGGCCGTGGCTCCTGGGGCTTTAGGGGACGAGGAGGCCTTACAGCCTCGGCTGAGGGGGGGTCTCATCGGGGTAGGAACAGATGAGCGGAGGGTGAAGGGGACGGGGAAGCAAGGGATTGTGTTTGTGGGGGAGGGGAGGGACTGGAACCTTAGCGGAGCCTGGGAGGGGGCTCCCCGGCCGTGCCCGCCCGACTCTCCCTCCTCCGGCTCGCCCGCAGGCCGAGGCCCGCCGCCATGGGGCTGAAGGCCGCCCAGAAGACGCTGTTCCCGCTACGCTCCATCGACGATGTGGTGCGCCTGTTCGCAGCCGAGCTGGGCAGAGAGGAACCTGACCTGGTGCTCCTATCCTTGGTACTGGGCTTCGTGGAGCATTTCCTAGCTGTCAACCGCGTCATCCCCACCAATGTGCCGGAGCTCACCTTCCAGCCCAGCCCTGCGCCCGACCCTCCGGGCGGCCTCACCTACTTCCCAGTCGCTGACTTATCCATCATCGCTGCGCTCTATGCCCGCTTCACCGCCCAGATCCGAGGTGCTGTCGACCTGTCTCTGTACCCTCGAGAGGGGGGCGTCTCCAGCAGAGAGCTGGTGAAGAAGGTCTCCGATGTCATCTGGAACAGCCTCAGCCGCTCCTACTTCAAGGATCGCGCCCACATCCAATCCCTCTTCAGCTTCATCACAGGTTGGAGCCTCACAGGTGGCAAGGAGGGAGAATCCTGTCCCATCTGACAACCTGGGGCCACCTTTTCACAACACTTGGCTTACAGAGCCCTTTTGAGACCTGTAAGCCTTGTGAGGTGGGGCAGGTGTTAACCTATGCAGTGAGGGAAACTGGAGCCCAGAGGAGAAGTGTGGCAGAGCCACGCAGAATGGCAAGGCTGGGACTAGATCCCAGTCACTTGGCTCCGAACCCATTAACCATCCTCTGTCTCTTTAGCGCCACTCCCCGCCCCCCATCCCTGCCATTGAGCAGCTATAGGAGTTCCACTGCCCAGTATGAGGCGCAGAGGACAGCAACAGATATGGGGGGTGAGGAGCCAAAATCTGGCTACATTTGAGACAGTTAAATGAAATACCCATGAAAACGTTTTGAAAGGGAACAGACTTAAGGGCCTCATCTCAAGCGATGGCCTAAGGCTCAGGGCTGGCAAAGATCTTTCCTTGCTGCAAGCCCAGCTGACTAGCAAGCCTGCCCTGGAGCGCCCTGGAGTGCGTATTATTGAGAAGGAATCTGAGGCGGCTTCGGAGCTTAGCAGGAAAAGAATGCAGAGATAAGTTAGGAGTATTTGCCGCGGGGTGCCTCGAGAAAGGAGTGCTGGCCAGAGGTCCTGTTTTTGCCCACTCTGTTATAACCTGATAGGCTAATAAAATGAGGAAATTCTTAAGGTAAACATACAAGATGATTGCAGAAAAAGAAGTGACGGAGTCAAAGGCTGGGTGGAACTAGGAAGATCCCAGAAGGCCTGTTGTTGATGGGGGATGTAAATAAGGAGGGTGAGGCTTGGAACACAAAGGAGGAAGGGGGTAGGGAGGTGAGGGCGGAGCCGCTGAGATTTGGGCACAGGCTGGGAGGTGAGGGTGGGAGCGAACGTGGCCCATCACTACCTAGACCCCTTCCCCCAGGCCAGAGCTCAGAGGACCCTCTTTCATTAGCTCCCCCTTCCACAGGCACCAAACTGGACAGCTCTGGTGTGGCCTTTGCTGTGGTGGGGGCCTGCCAGGCTCTGGGTCTCCGGGATGTCCACCTCGCCCTGTCTGAGGACCACGCCTGGGTTGTGTTTGGGCCCAATGGAGAGCAGACAGCTGAGGTCACCTGGCATGGCAAGGGCAATGAGGACCGAAGGGGCCAGACAGTCAATGCAGGCGTGGCCGAGCGGGTATTGCCCCTTCCCCTGTTCCCTTCACACTCCTAGCCCAGACCGCCCAAGGGGCCGTGCTTTCCTGGGTCACACTCCCCTCTTCCCATCACCACTTATATATGTCAGGAGGGGATGCGGAAGAGCCCCTTTCCTGGCTGTCATTCCCTGGAGAAGGCACAGGTGGGCCATCATGAGACATCTGGTCTTGTCCTCTCTCAAGAGCTGGCTGTACCTGAAAGGATCATACATGCGCTGTGACCGCAAGATGGAGGTGGCATTCATGGTATGCGCCATCAACCCTTCCATTGACCTGCACACTGACTCCCTGGAGCTGCTGCAGCTGCAGCAGGTGAGGCGTGCCAGTGGGACCCTGGGCTGGGGTACTCCCTCTCCGAGCTACAACTTCCCCTTATGCAACATGGTTAACAATTCCTGGCCTGGCCTTTCCCAGGGCTCTTGGGAGAGTGGTATTGAGACGTGAAAGGGCTTTGACCCCCCCCAGTAAGAGGCTGGTTCCTAAATTCTGGCCCTTCCCACCTGGCGGGAGGTCCGTGCTGTTGTTGGACCCCACCTCTGCCTGGTAGACTGAGGACCTCTCACCCATCCCTCCCCCAGTTCACACTTATCTCTTTCGGCCTCTAGAAGCTGCTCTGGCTGCTCTATGACCTGGGACATCTGGAAAGGTCAGTAGAGGAATGTGGCCAGGCTGGGCCCTTGGGGGCTGGGAGGAGGCCAGGTGGCAGCCTGGACTCATGGCCTTTTCCCAGGTACCCCATGGCGCTGGGGAACCTGGCAGATCTGGAGGAGCTGGAGCCGACCCCTGGCCGGCCAGACCCACTGACCCTCTACCACAAGGTGGGGACATCTCAGGAGGGTACAGAGGGGCGACCCAGCAGTGGCTGGGGTTCTCCTCTGCCTGGGAACTGGGAGGGGGAAAGTGAGAGGACCTCGTGTGTGTCTGCATGTGTCGTGTACATATTCAGCACTGTGTGAGGGCTGTTCTGGGACTGGCGGGCCTGGATTTGTCCCTGCAACCCTGCTTTTTCCGCCGTCTCTCAGTGTCCTTCATGGAGTATAACAGAGGTCAAATGTGGGGGCACTGAGGAAGGGGTGTTGACTTGGTGGGGCGGGTGTTAAGGGGACATTGGGCTGGGTTTGAAGGCTTTGGTGTTTGTGTAGGAGTGTGTGGGAAAGCCTGGGAACGGGACACGCCCTGAGCTTGGAGGGTGGGCCTGTCCCCTTCCCTAGTTCTTGTTCTGTGGGGGTCCCCACCATAGGCATTCTGGCCCAGGCCTCAGCAAGCAGTCCTGCAGACCCAGGGCAGAGCGCCTGGTAGAGGGGATGCTGGGGCGGGGGCGGGAGGTGGGATTGGAGATGGGACTCTCTGGGATCTTACCCATCTCACCTTCGGGATATGATCTGATGGGACCTTGGTGCCAGGCAGTGCAGCTGGGGGCGGCGTCCCTGAGGCCCTTTTGCTCTATTCCCAGGGCATTGCCTCGGCCAAGGCTTACTACCGGGATGAGCACATCTACCCCTACATGTACCTGGCTGGCTACCACTGTCGCAACCGCAATGTGCGTGAAGCCCTGCAGGCCTGGGCTGACACAGCCACTGTCATCCAAGAGTGAGGACCCCTCTGCCCGCCCCCCCGCCCCCCCACCCACCCCCACCCCCCCGCCTACACCAGGGCCTTAGCCCATCCTTTCTTCCCTTTCCATCCAATTTCCAGTCTCCCTTGTCCAGGAGTGAGGCCTGGGTCCCAAGCCTCATCCTTTTCTCTAGCCACTCGGCAGCCAAGGCTACCATCAGCCAGGAGGTTGGGACCTGATGAGGGTCTCACGCCTGTCCCTCCCTTCCCTCTCCTCCTAATGCCAGCCACCATCATCCAACAGTAAAGTCTTCACCCCACGCCTCTCTCCTTACTCTTGCTCTGGGCTGATACAGACACTGTCATTTTGGAGTGAGGACCCCAGCCACACTCCCGGTCCCTAGGTGATCCAGGGAAAGAAACCTGGGCTCAATCGCCCACCAGGTCCCTGGGGTACCCACCATGGCCAAGGCCCCACAGTGCCCTACTGCTCCCACAGCTACAACTACTGCCGGGAAGACGAGGAGATCTACAAGGAGTTCTTTGAAGTAGCCAATGATGTCATCCCCAACCTGCTGAAGGAGGCAGCTAGCCTGCTGGAGGCGGGCGAGGAGCGGCCAGGGGAGCAGACCCAGGTGAAGGGCTGGAGCTCCACCTGTGTCCACCTTCCCTTCTGATCAGGGACCCCAGTCGCAGGATATGGGGACTGGTGCCCAGCACTGGGGACTGCATGAGGAAGGTGGCCCAGCACACACAGCTCTGTTCTATCCATCAGTAGCCAAGGTCCTGGGTTCGAGGGAACTGGGGATATTTTAGGGGTTTCCACCCTGCTCCTTCAGTTAAACGGGGTGAAGCCCATTTCTTTCGTGGCAAGGGCTCCTTGTTCAGTTGGGGTAGGACGGAGGTAAGGGGTGGCTCCCCCCTTTTCTCTGAGTCTGGCTAAGGATTGGTTTTATAGAAGGGAGGAGGTTCTAAGAATTCTGTCCCCATATGGTCACGTCTTCCGGAGCCAGGGCTCTGCTTAGATGAGGGGCCTGCCCTGTCCCCTCTGATAAGGGGTGAGTAGGGGGTTCTGATCTCTGCCCTCCTTTGCCCTTTTCCCAGGGCTCCCAGAGCCAGGGGTCCGCCCTCCAGGACCCAGAGTGCTTTGCCCACCTGCTGCGTTTCTACGACGGCATCTGCAAGTGGGAAGAGGGCAGCCCCACACCGGTGCTGCATGTGGGCTGGGCCACCTTCCTCGTGCAGTCCCTAGGCCGCTTCGAAGGACAGGTGAGGGGCAGCTGCACAGAGGGACTGAGGAGGAGGTTGGTGGCAGCAGCTACAGAGGTGCCAGAGTCTTTGTGGCCCTAAAGGGGATTTGCTCACTCCCTGGCTGCCCAGTGGCCTAAGGCCTCAACGTGACGGTGGAGGCTGGGTCCTAGGAATGCAGCCCCGGGTTGCAAACGCCCCCTCAGCTTGCTTTCTCTGTTCGCCCCAGGTGCGGCAGAAGGTGCGAATAGTGAGCCGCGAGTCAGAGGCAGCTGAGACGGAGGAGCCCTGGGGCGAGGAGGCCCGGGAAGGCCGTCGGAGGGGCCCGCGGCGGGAGTCCAAGCCCGAGGAGCCGCCGCCGCCCAAGAAGCCAGCACTGGACAAGGGCCCAGGCGCGGGGCAGGGCGTGGCGCCAGGGCCCCCCCGGAAGCCCTCAGGGACGGTCCCGAGCAATGCCCGCGGTCCTGAAGGCGGCAGCACGGCCCCAGCGCCGGCGCCCGCCGCGTCGCCTCCACCAGAGGGTCCGGTGCTCACTTTCCAGAGCGAAAAGATGAAGGGCATGAAGGAGCTGCTGGTGGCCACCAAGATCAACTCGAGCGCCATCAAGCTGCAGCTCACCGCGCAATCGCAAGTGCAGATGAAGAAGCAGAAGGTGTCTACACCCAGCGACTACACTCTTTCCTTCCTTAAGCGGCAGCGGAAGGGCCTCTGAACTACCCTAGGACTCCCGTCAGCTCACGGAGCCGGCCCTCAGTCCTGATCAGGCTCCACCCCAGCACCCCCGCCCCCCCTCGAGCCCGGCAGCCAATGGGGCCTAGGCCCGGCCTCCGGGCCCCACCCCTTACCCGGAATGGAGGCTTGGTCCCTGGGTCCCGGAGTCAGACTTTTACCCCAGCGCTCGACGTTGGAATATAGATTCCATCCCCCAGTATCCCAGTTGGCCAATTGAAACCTCACCCTGGGCCCCATCACCGGTCGTTAAAGGTCCAGCCACGGGAAACTCAGGCCCCACCTCAGAACCCAGGCTCTCTAACCGTAGGTCCGACCCATGTTTCTCTGGGCCCTTCTCAAACCCTGGGGCTCAAGTTTCACCCAAAACCCTAGACGCGCAGGCAGGTCCCGCCTCCCGCCCGGGAACCTAGGACCCCGCTCGGAGAACTCAGTTCAGAATTCCACCGCTTGGGAATTCAAGCCCCCTGCCCCAAAGAGTTTAAGGAGCGCTTCCAGAAGTTGGAAGTCCTAGCTTCCTCTCTTCGCTATCCCACAAGTCCGGGATACGAAACTGCGCCCTCGGTCTGTGTGAATCCTGAGCTCCGCCCCCTTCCTGACCCACTGGCTTCAGATCAGAGCAGACCTCTCTTCCGACCCTCTGGGAACCTCCCCTGGTCCAGCGCGTCTCAGGGGACCCTGGAGGAAATCTGCAGGGGGTTTGCGAGTGGGTGAGGGGAGCCCATCTCTATCTGTTTTGTACATAGATTTATTTTTCAGTTCCAAGGAAGATGAATACATTTTGTAAAAAAAAAAAACCAAAAAAACCACAAAACATGTCCGTGTTTTGTCTGGGAATTTGGGGGACGGGGGTTGTAGGGTGTCCTCTCCATCCTCTGCCTAGTGGCTCTCCACCTGTAGAACGCAAGGAACCGGTGGCTGGCTGAAGGGCCCCAGCCCGCCCAGCTCTGCAGAGCTTCGGGGCTTCCCCTCTCCGCCAAGGGCCTGTCCCACGGGCGCCTCCTCCCGGCTGGGCGGCGGGGCATCCCAGGTCTGTCCCCGCCCCAGGCCCCGGCCCCGCCCCCGCGGCCTCCGAGCCACCGGCGCCCGCCCTGCCCCGCCCCGCGCCGCCCCGCGCCGGCTCCGGCTCCGCAGCTCGCGTCTGCCCGCCCGCCGGCTCGCCCGGCGCCGGGCCATGGCGCTGCTGCGGGACGTGTCGCTGCAGGATCCACGGGACCGCTTTGAGCTGCTGCAGCGCGTGGGGACCGGGACCTATGGCGACGTCTACAAGGTGCGTCGGGCGGCTGGACGGGCGGGGGAGCGGCGAGGAGGGTGCCGGCTCCGCGCCTGGCAGCGGGATCCAGCCCCCAGCCCCGCCCCCTCCTCATTCCACTTCCCCCCTCTGTCTCTGTAGGCCCGCGACACGGTCACGTCCGAACTGGCCGCGGTCAAGATAGTCAAACTAGACCCAGGTGAGGGCCCGGATTCAGGGCCTCTGCGCTGGAGGGAGAGCAGAGCCTGGCGGTGCGGTGTGAGAGGCGGAGAGTTGACATTTCCTATACCCCCTGAGAGGCAGGCCCCAGGAGGTCCTGTCTCTTGGCACCTGTCTGGCTTTGGAGGGAGGAAGCACTCTGCGCTCATTTGCAGATGAGGGCACCGAGTTAGGGAGATCTCTCTAAGGCTCCCCCCATGATGCCCTGTGCTCCCCAGGGGACGACATCAGCTCCCTGCAGCAGGAAATCACCATCCTACGTGAGTGCCACCACCCCAATGTGGTGGCCTACATTGGCAGCTATCTCAGGTGAGGCTGCTTTGTCCCACTGTCCACACTCAGGCAGCCCCCGCGTGTGGCCCTGCCATGTGCCCACCCCAGCTCTGTGTCCCACCAGGAATGACCGCTTGTGGATCTGCATGGAGTTCTGCGGAGGGGGGTCCCTGCAGGAGATTTACCATGGTGAGGGCAGGGACTCTGGGCCCCAGAGGGCCACAGCCTTCTTCCCACCCTCTACCCCAACATGTTGTGTGGCGGGGGGAGAGCTGGGGCCCAAGTGTACTCATCACCAGCTGTGTGACCTTGGGAGAAATACTAGCCTCCTCTGAGCTCTGTGTTCCAGACTGCCTGCGGTTTCCTTGACCCAGGGTGGCCTGGGAGGGTCAGCATATCCCCCAGACCCCCATGCCAGCCCTCGCCGCCTTCCATTTCAGCCACAGGGCCCCTGGAGGAACTGCAGATTGCCTACGTCTGCCGAGAGGCACTGAAGGTAGCTAGGCCCATACGGCTGCTCACACGCCCAGTCCCCAGGAGCTCTGGGCAGGGAGCCCAGCTGGCCAGTGTGTTGGGGGGTGGAGTGCCTCGGGCGTGAGGGGCTGTGGGTCCTGGGAGAAGGGGCCCCAGCCTTGTTGCCGGAAGCAGCCCATTTCCCTCTTGGCTCAGTCACTTCCTGTTTGAGGAGAGGGGAGGAGGAAGCCGCTTGGGTGGGGGGCCCCAGTCCTCAGAGGACCTGGTGTTCAGGAAAGGTGGGATGGCGCTGGGTAGCTACTCTCAGGGGCTCCTCTTTGTCCCCAGGGGCTGCACCACTTGCATTCTCAGGGGAAGATCCACAGAGATATCAAGGTAGGGTCTGGCCTCGGGCATTGGGGGAGGGAGGAGGAGGCTCCCGGGTGCACCAGATGTGATTCTCTCTCCTCCGTTCCTACAGGGAGCCAACCTTCTTCTCACCCTCCAGGGAGATGTCAAGCTGGGTCAGTACCTTGGGAACACAGTCAGGGTGAGGGTTCTGTGGGAGCTCCTGGAGCCTTAGAGTCTGCATTCAAGCGCTGGGTGTCCTTGGGCAAGTCACTTTACCGCCCGGACCTCAGTTTCCCCACTGAGAAAAGTGGAAGAGCTCTTCCTTCCCATTAGAAGCTAGATGTGGTTGGGAGTTCAACATGGGACCTGGCACTTGGTCAGAGATAGAAGGTGGTTCACCCTTCCCACAAGGGGAACCTGGCCTTGGCCGTTGTAGCTGAACTTGGCCCACCTGCTGCCTGAGCTCTGCCAGGTGCATCCCGCGCCGAGGGGTGGGTGGGGAGTGGCAGCCAGAGGGCGGGTGTGAGTAGCTTTTCTCCCTGCAGCTGACTTTGGGGTGTCAGGTGAGCTGACGGCATCTGTGGCTAAGAGGAGGTCTTTCATTGGGACTCCATACTGGTGAGGCTCCACCTTGGGCTGAGGGGGCAGGGGCCACAGGCCGGGCCCCCGGCCATCCTGTCTGTGACCTCGCTTCTAGGATGGCCCCTGAGGTGGCTGCCGTGGAGCGCAAAGGTGGCTACAACGAACTGTGTGACATCTGGGCCCTGGGCATCACAGCCATCGAGCTGGGCGAGCTGCAGCCCCCCCTGTTCCACCTGCACCCCATGAGGTCAGCAGAACACGTGCCCCTGGCCGGACCCCGGGGCCCTGCCTGCCCTCAACTCCTGACCGTTCCCTCCCACAGGGCCTTGATGCTCATGTCCAAGAGCGGCTTCCAGCCACCCAAGCTGAGGGACAAGACTCGCTGGTGAGCGCCCAAGTCCCTTCCTGGGGCCCCCTTTCCAGCCGGTCCTCAGTGGGTAGAGGAGCCATCTGCCAGCTCCCAGGGCGCAGCCCCGAGAGCCCTGACCTCTCTGGTATTCTGCAGACCGTCTGTGGGAGGGGCCTGGGCCCCCTCTGGGCCCGGGACCGGTGTGGACAGGGAAGAAGGGCAGATGGTGGTTGATGGAGGACCCTTTGTGTCGCAACAGCAGTATTGCTTAGGCCAACTGCCCTTGACCTCGGGCTGGCTCCTTCGTGGGCAGGCCCGGCAGATGCTTCTGGAGTGGCGGCAGGGGGCAGGATGCTCTCTGTGAGGGCTAACCTGGGGCTGGGGGCTGGGGGCTCTTGTGCCCACTAGGACCCAGAATTTCCATCACTTCCTCAAGCTGGCCTTGACCAAGAACCCCAAGAAGAGGCCAACAGCAGAGAAGCTTCTACAGGTGGGAGGCGGGGGTGGGGCAGTGGGCCCAAGGCTTACAAGCAGGGACATGGAGCCAGAGACTAACCTGAGCCCTCCGCAACCCCCCCAGCACCCTTTCACAACGCAGCAGCTCCCTCGTGCTCTCCTCACACAGCTGTTGGACAAGGCCAATGACCCCCACCTGGGCACCCCCTCCCCAGAAGACTGTGATCTGGAGGTGAGTGAGTGGAGCTGGGGAATTGGGTCGTGGCCTGGCCTCATTGTAGGCAGTGTAGGGGTGATATAGGTCAAGGGCCCTTTAACGTGAGCATTTCCAGCACAGGGAGCCACCCATTCGGAATCCTCCCTGAGCTAGTCTTGCCTCTCTGCGCTACCCTCTGATAGGCCCCTGCCCTTGACCCAGGCTGCCCATGACCCTAGCTCGGCTGTTTTCTGCTTTCTCTGTGATCTTTGGCCAGTTGCTTGCCTCTATGTGCTGGTTTACTCGTCTGTCAAATGAGGGTGCCGTTTCGAGTCACAGTAGTCTCAGGGCTGATGTGTATAAAGCACGTTAGATGGGGCGTGAGGTGAGTGCTGGGTGTGTGTCCACTGTTTGTGTTCTTTCTTAGACTTATGACATGTTTCCAGACACTATTCACTCCCGGGGTCAGCATGGCCAGGCTGAGAGGACCCCCTCAGAGATCCAGTGTGAGTCAGTGGAGTTGGGGGCTGCGTGTGTGGTTTGGGTGGGGCTGTGTGTGTGGATTTGGTGTGAGTGTGGGGGTGAGTCCTCAGTCGTCACTCCCCCAACCTGTGTATGCCGGGCCCTCCAGTTCACCAGGTGAAATTTGGCGCTCCACGCAGGAAGGAAACGGATCCGCTCAATGAGCCGGTGAGAGGGCTGGCTTAATGGGCAGGGTGCTGTGCCTCTCAAATCAAGGGTCTTTGAAGCGCTGGCCCTCGGGCCTGGGAGAGCTGTCCAAGCAGACGTGTCCCACTCAGGGACGTGGAAGGCTGGGGGCTCCTTCCTGCATCTGGAAGGTGGCAAGGTGACCACATCTTTCTAAAGAGTGGGCCTGTCACATGACCAGGCCCCCAGCCCACTCTGTTCAGCACGTTTGTTCCTCTCTGCCTCAGCCTCTGTGTCTGTCACTGGCTGGCTGACTCACACCTCTCTACTGTCTTGCTGTCTCTTATTGTCAACGTTTTGTCACTCCCAGTCTCAGTCTCTCTCCGCCTTGCTCTCTCTGTCTCATTCTCTCTGCTGCTTCTCTCTCGTCATCTCTCTGATTTGCCTCTCATTGTCTCCCCTCCTCTCTCTCACACGCGTCTTTCCTGCTGTTATCTCCCTTTCCATCTGTCTGTCTGCTCTTTCCCTCACAACCCCTTGATTACTCTCTCCATTGCCTGTCTGTCTCTCTCCCCATCTTTCTGACGTGGTTTCCCCGCAGTGGGAAGAGGAGTGGACGCTGCTGGGAAAGGAGGAGCTGAGTGGGTGAGTGAGGGAGGGGGAAGCCGCAGGGGAGGGTTTGGGGGCCGCAGAAAGGGCTGAGCCCTGAGCCCTCGCCCTCGCCGTCCAGGAGCTTGCTGCAGTCAGTCCAGGAGGCCCTGGAGGAAAGGTGAGGGGCTGGGCCTGGGGGAGCGGAGGGGCAGCCGGCTTGGGCCCAGTCACCTTTCATACCTTACTTCCCTCTTATTACCCGCCGTAGGAGCCTGACCATCCGGCCAGCCTTGGAACTCCAGGTGCGGACTAGAAGGAAGCTGGTGTTGGGGGGTGGGAGACAGTGCTGTAGAGGGCACAGCTGGGGCAAAACCAGGTTATAAGGTGACCTGCTAACAGCTGGGCTGGGCCTCCTAACCCTCCTGCCAGGAGCTAGACTCTCCTGACAATGACACAGGAACCATCAAGCGAGCCCCGTTCCTGGGGCCATCCCCCCGTGAGCCTCCAGCTGAGGATGCTCTCTCCAGCACCCCCGGTGAGTCCCAGGCCTGGGGGACCAGGAGGCAGGCCCAGGACGGGGGCTGGGGCTGGAATTTACATGGAGTCTCTGCCTGCAGGAACCCCACCTCAGCCTCCCCCAGGCCCTGACAGCCCCCCACTTCTCCCCACTGCCTGGGCCACTGTGAAGCACCGGGAGGATCTTGAGGTGAGGGGGAGCTGCAGAGGGACTGGGGAGATGGGAGGCCAGGAGTGTCACATTGGCCCTGACTGCGCCCTTCCCTCCCAGAGATCGTCTTGCCGTGGGCTCCCCCCGACCCCCAAGGTGCATGTAAGTGTCCGCCCCACCACCTTGCTGCCCCGCTGCCCACTGCTGCACTTCGCTTCCTTACCAGCCTCTTCCCCGCCCCCCGCCCCCCCACAGATGGGTGCCTGCTTCTCCAAGGTCTTCAATGGCTGCCCCCTGCGGATCCATGCTGCTGTCACGTGGATTCACCCTGTCACCCGGGGTAGGCCAGGGGCAGAGAAGAAGCAGGAGCCTGGGAATCCCCAGCTTAGGTCAGGGCAGGCGACTGACCTCCAACCCCATACCCCAACCTGCAGATCAGTTCCTGGTGGTGGGGGCCGAGGAAGGCATCTACACCCTCAACCTGCATGAACTGCACGAGGACACGCTGGAGAAGGTGAGGCCCAGCTGGCTGCGGAGGGCTGAGGGCCTTGGGGGGCCCGGGGTGCTGACTGCCTGTTCCTCTCCCGCCCTGTGGCCTACAGCTGATCTCACACCGTTGCACCTGGCTGTACTGTGTGAATAACGTGCTGCTGTCACTCTCAGGTACAGGCTGGAGCGGGCCGGGGCTGGGCTGGGCAGGGGGTGCGTCCTACCCTCCAGCACTCTCTGAGCCCTGCCCTCCCTCCTTGGCAGGGAAATCCACGCACATCTGGGCCCATGACCTCCCGGGCCTATTTGAGCAGCGGCGACTACAGCAACAGGTTCCCCTCTCCATCCCCACCAACCGCCTCACCCAGCGCATCATCCCCAGGTTGGGGGCCCTGGGGGGCCCGGGTCGGGGGAGGGGAGAGGGGAGTAGTGGGGAGGCAGAGGGGCAGAGCCAGAGCTGGACCCTGGCCTTGCTCGTTACTGGGACTTCAGCTCTTAGACACGTCGTGATCATAGATGTGTCACTTGGCCGCTCTGAGCCCCAGTTCCTTCGCCTGTCAGTGCAGTTGAGAGCCTCCCCTCCCCCTGGCCCCAGGCCTGTTGCGGGTGGGCAACAAGGAGGTCGCGTATGTGAAAGCGCTTCACCGACCATGCAAGCTGCGGTTCTCAGGATGTAGAGCAAATGTTTCCTGGGCACTGAGTGTGCGCTAGGTCCTACACTGGGCTTGAGGGCAACGAATCAAATGAGTCCGCCTTTGACCATCGGCACCCGGTACTGAACTGAACTAGAGGGAGCTGGGAGGCGCAGGGAGGCCACAGCGAGGTCAGGTTAGCTCATGGAGTTCGGAAGTACAAGGAAGTCCTCCGGACGGAGGAGTTGGGAAGAGCCTTCCGGGCAGAGGGAAGAGCAAGTGCAAGTGCAGGTTGGCGACTGGGGAGTTGTAAGGCGTCTGCGCGGAGGGCGGAGCAGCCCTAGAGGGGGCTGCGCAGGTGGCAGAGCACTTCCTTTGAGGCCAGGCCCAGGATTTGGGGTTTGTCCAACTGGCAGCTGTACTGCGAGCATTTTAGGACCCCTCTGCATGTCAGTCAGGATTCTCCCTGTGCCGGCGATTCAGCTCCAAGAGAGTTTAATGGCTCCCGTAGCTGAAGGTCCAGGAGTAGGGTCAGCTTCAGGCCCGGCTGGATCCAGGCATAAATGGCGTCATCAGGAATCTTCCTGCATTGCTCCATTTTTTTTTGCGCCCTTCATTCTCACATGGGCCTTCCAGTCAGTTGATGGTTGCTCGCAGTTACAGGCCAGCATTCCACTAGGTAAAGCCCCATGGAACCAGAACCTCTGTTTCTGAGTAATTCCCACGAAAGTCTGGGGGCCACTTCTCATTGGTCTAGTTTGGGTCCCTGCCAGTCACTGGGCCAGGGGATGAGGAGCTGGGGCTGGGGTGGGGCAGGCCTAGCTCACGTGCCCTCTCCTGAAGCTGGATGGAGGGAGAGAGGACATAACTGGACAGATGGAAACGAGAGGCACCTGCCGGCAGACAGTGGTGACAGAGGGAAGGGGATCTGGAGCGAGAGACTGTGGGCACCTGGAAAGGAGGCCAGCGTAGAGACCCAAGATGATGGGGGTTTGGCTACAGGACTGTGAGGGATGGAGATCAATATTGAGGAAGTGGGATTGACAGGATTTGGGGACGGGTCAGAGTGAGCTTGGGAGAGGGGGAGGGGTTGGGAGACCGCCAGAGGAGCAGGTGGCGGTGTGCGTTTTGGGAGGTGCCCGTGGGATGTCCAAGGTAGAGTCCCTCGTTCATTTAGCACGTAGCATGTGCCAGGCAGTGGTCTGGGGGCATGAAATAACTTCTGTGAACTAAGGAACCCTTATGTGCTCCAGATATCCTCGTTGAGAAAGCCAAAGAGTCAACATAAAAGGAATATATTCTTTGGTGCTACACAGAGGGGAAAGTGCTATGTGGAGAAGTTCAGGAGAAGGAGGGCCAGGAGGGATGGGGCATGGACTGTGGTTTTGAACAGAACAGGGTGGTCAGGAAGGACCTCGCTGAGACTGTGTTGTTTGAGCAAAGACTTGGATGAGGTGATGGAGCAAATCCTGTGGGTATCCGGGGGAAGGGCATCCCAGGGGGAGGAGATATCCGTGCAAAGGCCCTGGGGCAGGAGCAGGCCTGGCCTGTTTGACCGGTAAGGAGGCTGGCGTAGGCCAGTTGGTGAAGGGAGGGAGATGGTCTAAGAGGGCCCTGTGGCCACAGCGAGGCCTTTGGCTTTGAGTCGGAGCAGCCTGAGGGCCGCTGCAGGAGAGTCGTGTGATTAGAGGTGTTCATGGAATTCCTGTAGCTGCCGTATTGAGAACAGACTAGAGGGGACGAGGGTGGAAGCGGGAGACCTGTTGAAATAATCAGATGGGAGGTGATGGTGGCTTGGGCCAGGACAGCAGTGAAGGAAATGGAAAATGGTCGGATTCGGGTTTTATTTTGAAAGCTGAATCGACAGGATTTCCTGACAATTGGTGGATGGGAGAGAAAGAGGAGTCAAGGATGACTCCAAGGTTTCTGGCCTGGGCAACGGGAAGGATGGAGCTGTCATCAGCTGTGGGTGGAGCAGAATTCAGTGTTGTCACATTGAGCTTGGGACACGCAAGTGGAGACCTCAGTCAGCTGTTGGCAGGGTGAGGCGGAGTTCCGAGGCGGGTGGCTGGGCTGTGGGCTTGGATGTTGTTATGATGGGGGGGCCAGCCTGTGGGCCGGGCCGGAGAGACCAGGCCAGTGGCTACACCAGCTGGGGAGATGCCCTTCCTGCACTGCACTCGCGCGAGGACCACATCTGGAGCCCCCGGCCCCAGGGCTTCCTGAGTGCAGTCCCCTAGCCAGTCTTTGCTTTGGCCCAGGACCTGCAGGAAACAGGCCCATCGGGACCCCAACGAGTCACAGGCCGCTTTGGGGGTGTGTTTGGAAAATCACAGAGTCACAGTGTCCACTTCAAATATAGAGAGCAGAGAACCCGAATTGCTTGGAGGAAAAATCAAATACAAAAATATCTGCCCAAGGCCAGCTGGGGAAGAGAGTGGGAGGAACAAAGAGAGAGAAAAGAGTGAGGACAGGGGCAGAGAGAGGCAGACAGGCGGGCAGGCAGGCGTTGGCTTCCTCGGCGGGGCCACACCCTGGCAGGGGGCGCAGACAGGACTTGGGTCACTGGAAAGAGATGGCAGGGCTGCTGACGTGTAGTCGTGTTCCCCAGAGAAAGAAACAGGTTCAGAAAGTCCCTTGGGAGTTTGAGGGACAGCCAGTAACGAACGCAAGGGCCCCACTTCTTCCCAGGCACCAAGGCGGAGCAGCCACTGGTCACACATGGCCGAAGCCTCAGCTGAGACAGCTGGGGGCAGGCCTTTTTGCCTTTTTCTGCAAGTCTTAGCCTCTGGGCCTGTTTGCCAGTCTGTGACACGGGTCATGTGGGGCAGAGGTCAGCTTTTAGGAGCACTCTGGCTGCCCGGTGGGGCTGGAGCCTGCATCAGCACGCAGCCCCTCTATGCTGTCACCTTTTCATTCATTTCTCCATTTTCAGTGACTGGAAGTAGGTAGGAGACTAGAAACACAGGATGATAAAAGCTAGTCCTTGTGAGTGTACCTGATGCGTGGCTCTGTGAGGCAGGTGGCCCTGTTATCTCATCTGCAGATGAGGACATTGAGGCATGGAGAGGTTAAGTGACTTGCCCAAAGTCACACAGTTTAGAGGTAAATCTCAGATACAAATCCCTGGACTGGACAGACTCCAGGCTGCCAGGTGGGTGCTGGAGCCACGAGACCGTCTTCAGATCCTGGCCCTCTCACAGCTGTTACAACAGCAAGTTGCTTTGTCTCTCTGAGTCTTAGTGTCTTCCGTGTAAAGCAGTGGAGAGGATGGGACCCACCTTCTTAGGGCTCTGTGGGGGCCTCACCCGTGGAGGGCACCTGTGATACATGCCCTGGTTGTCACCCCTATAGGCGCTTTGCCCTGTCCACCAAGATTCCTGACACCAAAGGCTGCCTGCAGTGTCGTGTGGGTAAGAGCTGGGCTGGATGGCACTAGGGAGGGGGTTTGGGTGCAGGCCCAGCCGGGGGCCCACGGTCTGCCTCTCTCGCAGTGCGGAACCCCTACACAGGCAGCACCTACCTACTGGCCGCCCTGCCCGCCAGCCTGCTCCTGCTGCAGTGGTACGAGCCGCTACAGAAGTTCCTGCTGCTGAAGGTGTGGGGCGCGTGGGGTGAGGACAGGGGGCCCCCAGTGGGTGGCAGGGGACTTGGGGGGGAAGTGAAGACCTGAGCACCCCTGCTGCCCGCAGAACTTCTCGAGCCCCCTGCCTAGCCCAGCGGGACTGCTGGAGCCCCTGGTCCTGGAAGGGAAGGAGCTACCGCAGGTGTGCGTCGGCGCCGAGGGCCCCGAGGGGCCTGGCTGCCGTGTCCTGTTCCATGTCTTGCCCCTGGAGGCTGGCCTGGCACCTGATGTCCTCATACCACCTGGTAAGCAGGGGGGTGGGCTGCCGTGTGTGTGTGTCCACAGAAACCTCGGGGTCCCCGAGCTCCCAGCCTCGCTTCAGGCTGGGCTCCCGTAAAAGACTTCATTAGACCAAAGGGCTCAGCAGCTAAGAAAAAACTGACTGACACTGCAGGGGCCCTGGGACAGAGCCAAACTGGACACAGTGGGCTCCTGAGGCCTCCATTCTGAGCAAGGAAGCAGGACACTGGGCGTTGGGACAGCTCACGGGATGCTGGGTGTTGGGACAACTTACGGGAACAGAGTGAGTAGCAGTGGGTAAAGGAGAAGGGAAAGTGCACTGAACCAAGGTCCTACTGTGTCCCAGGGCCCAAACCACGGGTCAAACACACAGCGTTTCTATATTTTTTAAAAATTGATTTGAGAGGAGGAGAAAGAAAGAGAGGTAGGAGAGAGAGAGAGAAACATCGACTTGTTATTCCACCTATTTATGCATTCACTGGTTGATTCTTATACGTGCCCTGACTGGGAATCGAACCCGCAACCCTGGAGTGTCCAGACAATGCTCTAACCAACTGACCAGGGCAGGATTTCATTCTTAATCCTCACAACAGCTCCATAAGGTTGACATCATCATGCCTGTACTATGGATGCGGAAAGCAAGGCTCGGAGGCTCTGAGGTCACACAGCAACGGAGTCCCAAAGCCTGGTTCTCCTGACTCCAGAGCCCCTGTCCTCCCCCAGCTCCCTGGGGCTCACGTCCACTCCCTGTGAGCCTGAGGAAGGGTCACTTTGCCTCTCTGAGGCTCAGCTCCCCAGCTGTGCAGTGAAATTCTGAATCCTGACCTTGCCAGGCTGTGAGAATAAAATGCGCTTGTGGCCAAGGGCTGCCTGTAGCATGTCCCCCATGTCCTCCTCTTGGGGCCACAACAGGGCTGGTGGCTCATGTCTGACTTCTCTGCCTGCAGAGGGGCTCCCAGGCTCGGCCCAACAGGTGATCCAGGTGGACAGGGATACAGTCCTAGTCTCTTTTGACCGTGAGTGCCCCTGGGGTTAGGGCTTCAGACAGCAGTGGGTGGGGGGGTGAGGGAAGCCACATGGGTCACCTCCCCGGAAGGGAGCCACCCCACCCCTGCCCACCAGCCTGCTCTCTGTGCAGGCTGTGTGAGGATTGTCAACCTTCTGGGCGAGCCCACAGCCACGCTGGCTCCTGTGCTGACCTTTGACTTCCCCATCGAGACCGTGGGTGAGTGAGCCAGACCAGAAGTAGGCGGCAGGCATGTCCTGGGCGTGCAGGGCCTTGGGACTGGTGGCAGGACAAGGAGTCAGGTCCCCTAGCCCCTTTTAAGGGCCATCCTGGTGACCTGTGGTTTGTGAGGACCCCTGGGCCCAGGGCATGGCTGGGGGAGCCAGCACCTTCAGGGCAGGCATAGGGCTGATGGCAGCCCGGCCCCCCCTAGTGTGTCTGCAGGACAGTGTGCTGGCCTTCTGGAGCCACGGAATGCAAGGTCGCAGCCTGGACACTAACGAGGTGAGTGGGACTCAGGAACCTGGCTGCCTTCCACCCAGTTGTCTCCGCCTCTTCGGAGAGGACTTGCTGGGGTGGCCTCAGTGTCCCTTTTGTTGCCAGGTGACCCAAGAGATCACAGATGAGACAAGGGTCTTCCGAGTACTTGGGGCCCACAGGTAGGACATGATGCCCTGGCCTGCCTTTCAGATGCCCCTGAGGCCAGCCGGTTGTGCCCAGGTGTCTTCCTCCCTGGCTTACCTCCGCTTCTCTTTCCCCTCCAGAGACATCATCCTTGAGAGCATTCCCACCGGCAACCCTGGGGCTCACAGCAACCTCTACATTCTCACGGGCCATCAGAGCAGTTACTGAGCAGCCCAGGCCTAGCCAGTGACATTCCTCCGCCCCACCCCCATGCCTTAGCCGAAGGGTTCTGGGCAAAGGGGGCCCCTCCCACATTGGAGGAGCCCAGGGCCCCAGCTTTGCCAGGCAAAAGGGCAGAAATAACCCTGAGAAGTCTCGGAGCTGCAGAGGGGAGGGGAGCCCACCCCACGCCCCTGCAATAACTGGACCAGAGGAAGCTGCTGTCATGCCCCCCCAGTTCCGGGCGGCCCAGGGTAGGGTCGGGGGCAGGCCCTGGGCGATCCATTCCATTTCGTTCCACATTTCCTCTCCACTTTTCCTGCCAAGACCCTGCTCCTGCGCTCTGTCCTGGGAGCATAATATTTAAAAGAGAGAACTATATTGGTATTAAAGCTGGTTTCATTTTGTTCCACTGGTCCTTCTGGGATGGGGGGAGCGGAGCCCACTGCCTCATTTCTTCCCCTTTCCCTCCAGCATATCTTTCCGTGGCACCAGGTGCTGGGGATGCATCATGGAAGGACAGGCCACCAGCGTTGCGGTGGCTCCCTCATGGGGGCACCCGGTAGCAGTGATGGGGAGGCCAGTGTTCCCAGAAGTTGTCTCAGGGGCACTGTTTCTGGGCTCCCTTGCTTAGGGTGAGCCCTCAGTTTTGCAGTGTGGCCAAGGAGTCACATAGGCAGGAGGCCCCTGAACAAAGGGACTCTCTTCCAGGGCAACCAGGGTCCAGGAGGGGCCGGCCAAGGGCTGCTCCAGCAGCCCCAGGGAGGCCTGTGGAGACAGCCTGCCGTGACCTGTATTTCCTGCCCCAGCCTAGGACCGCCTCCCTGCCGCCCACCTGCTGCCTGGGTACAGTGTGCTCGGTCAGACCGGGCCCACTGCACGTGGGCCCCATCCTCAGGGTAGACTCTGGGAAGATGAGCCTGTGTCTGTTTCACAAGTATTCCCAGAGGGCCGCCTCAGTGACATGCCCTGGGCTCGCAGAGGGGCCACTACCCGGATGTGGACCCCAGTGAGGGGAGCTGTCCTTGCTGGAGACTGCATCTTTTTTTTTTTCTTTTAAGATTTTATGTATTTACTCTTAGAGAGAGGGGAAGGGAAAGAGAAAGAGAGGGAGAGAAACAGCAATCAGTTGCCCGTCATACAGGCCCCAACTGGGGACCAAACCCACAGCCCAGGCATGTGCCCTGACTGGGAATTGAACCTTTCGCTCTGTGGGATGGTGCCCAACCAACTGAGCCACACTGGTTAGGGCTGGAGCCTGTTCCTTGAGGTCACATCCACCCACCCGTGGCTTACCTCGTGCTTTGCGTTGCCATGGGCTCCCTTCGGCAGGGAGCCTCATGTTGTCCCAGGCACTGACCAGCCTGCTCTGGACCAGAGCCTTCGGACAGGTGAGGCCAAGGACACAGGATGGCAGCTGGCCTTGCAGGAGGGGTTTGGTGCATGGGCAGGACCAGGGCTGCAGTGGGTAGGAGGGCCCTGGGTCTGGGGGAAGAGCTTGAGCAAAGGCTCAGGGGCCAGGTCTTGAGTTTGGCCCAATCATCTCCCTTCTGACACTGAAGGCAAGTGTTGAGACAAGAACCTCTTCACACCTGGTGGGCTGCTGGGACATATTTGATCAGTGAGTGGTGGGTAGATGGCGAAGAGCCCGTAGCAGTGCAGTCCCTAGGGCCCCGCGGGATCGATCCCATGGTTGTCATATCTCCTCGTCCACACTGCCGCAGAGCCCCAGCTGCTCTGAGTGCAAGTAACTGGGTTTCTCAGCTGAAGTGGGGAGTCAGACAGGAGACACAGCCCCTATGCACCAGACACTCTGATCTGTGCTCTCTGTGAGACCAAAAGGGGAGGTGAGAGGGATCTCCCAAGTTTGATAGGCCAAAGTGGGGGGGTGACACAGGGATACGATTGCTAACTTTCAGTTTTCTAGATTTTTTTTAGTATTTTATTTTATAAGATTTTATTTATTCATTTTTTAGAGAGAAGGGAAGGGAGGGAAAAGAGAGGGAGAGAAACGTCAATGTGTGGTTGCCTCTCGTGTGCCTCCTACTGTGGACCTGGCCCACAACCCAGGCATGTGCCCTGATGAGGAATGGAACTGGTGACCCTTTGGTTCGCAGGCCAGCACTCAATCCACTGAGCCACACCAGCCAGGGCAGCTTTTTAGATTTCCTGACGGAGGTGTAAGATTAAACTGAGGAGTGCCAGAAGTGGGAGGTGAGCTCCCACTCCGTAGAGGCCCCTGACCCCAGGTACCCAAAGAGAACTGATCAGCCCACAGGGCACCAAGCTGCAGACAGCGCCACCTTGTGGAAGGTTTCCCCTCGGCTGCCGCCCTTGTCTGAAGCAGAGCGGGGCACGGTTAGGGCTGCCAGAGTGTAATGTGCCCAAGTGGAGGTTCTGGGAAAAGAAAGGCCTCCGATAAAATATTTGCTGCTAGCAAAGGTTGGTTGCAAGCCCAAGAAAGATCAAGAAGCCTGGCAATGTGTATGAAAAGACTAAAATTATTTTATTTATGTATATTTTTAATTGGTAGCCCATGCCTATGGTACACAATTTTTGAGAAATACAAAAATCAATATGAAAAGTCTCCCACACAGGTCCCGCCTACTTAGGAACCCTTCTGGAAGTACTTAGGCATATTTAAGCAGGCAGGCTTCGTCCCCCCCGCTCCGTGTACCACAGTAACCCTGCACACACTGTTTGCATCTTGCCCTTTAAAGTCTGTCCTGGAGAGGTTTCCATGATTGCTGCCTCACCTCCCCCACTTTTTTTTATAGCCAGTAGTTTGCCATTTTATGGGTTTCCCATAACTAATGTTAATTTAATGTAATTAAGTCCCCATGGATGGAAATCTGCCTCTACTTGTTTGATTATAAAAACGATGCTGCAATAAATATGCCAGTGCCACTCTGTATGCATTGAAGTGTCCATTAGGACAAATTCCTGGAGTGGCATTGCTGGGTCAGAGGTGGCTGTGTTTGTTCTTGTGGTAGCTGCTGTCAAATTGCCCTCCCTGGGCAGAAGCCTCTGGGATGAGTCACTCCATGGGTGAGTGGGAGAGGTGTGGGCACCCCCGGGGAGCTGACCCACACACCAGTCAGGTGAGGGTCAAGAGGACAGGCGACAACCAGAAAGTGGCTGTGCTCACTGTGGTGCGTCCAGCACCTGGCCACTGCCTGGCACAGAGCAGACCCTCGACATGCTTCCTGAGGGAAGGAGTGACGTGACGGGGTGAAGAGGAGGCCCTGGCGTCAGGGCCCTGGTCTGCGTGAGCTTGCCGTATTTTCCTGGGTATATCATGTCTAAGTCTGCCTGCAGGGCTGTTGGGAGGATTGGAAATACCCTAACACACAGAATGCAACAACACGCATGACTTACACAGGGAGTGCCAAATTACGTAAAACGACACACAGTATCATAGCAAAACTAAACCATTTGCTGTTTGGTGATTAGTGGTTTAGTTTTGTTTCTTGCACATGTGATACAATTCCATTAGGTCAGAAGAAGAAAAGGCACAACACGCAAAATGCCAACGCCTGTGAGGGGAGAGGGGTGGGGTAAGGCCAGACCCCAGGAATTTGCAAAAGGTATTGGTAATATCTTGGTTCCCAGGCTGGCTGGTAGGTTCACAGGTGTTCAATTTATGACTCAGTTTCTAACTGACATAAGGTGCAACCTTCCTTTCGTATGTATGAAATACTATGGACTAACGCATCAAGTTTAAATATTTTTAAGTAATCGCTCAAAAAGTAAAGCCGTATAATGGCTTAAAAAAATAAAAACAAAAACTAATCCTTTCCTAGTGGGACATCAAGCGGGGCTGATGAACTCAGAGTTCTGTGTTGAACTGTGGGCAGATCTTTTTCAGTAATTGTTTTCTTCTATTGTTTCTTTTGAAAAACAACTTTATGGAGGTATAACTGGCATATGATAAACTGCATGTATTTAAAAAGTACTATTTGATGACTTTGATACATATACACCTGTGAAACCATTACCACAATCAAGATAAGTATTTCCGCCCCCCCCAAAATCTTCCTCTGCCACCTTGTGGTCACACCCTCTTGCTCCTCCTCACCTGCCCACCCCCAAGTAACCACTGGTCTGCTTTCAGTTGGTATAGACAAATTTGCATTTTTCAGAATTTATATAAATAGAGACAAACACTATGTGCCGCATTCTTGTCTGGCTTCTTTCGCTAAGCACAATTATTTTGAGTTTCACCTGTGTTGCTGCATGAATTAATAGCCATTCCTTTTTATTGCCAAGTAGTAATCCATTGTATGGATGTACCACCGTTGAACTAGTCACCTGTTGAACAATTGGGCTGTGTCCAGTTTGGGACTATTACAAATAAAGCCGCTGTCAACACTCACGTACCTGTCTTTGTGCAGAGATGTACTTTCATTTTGGTAAATACTGTGGACAAAAAAGGGGTGACATAATAAATCTAACAGAAAGCAACCACGCAGGCTGATCTAATTAGAAATTCCTAAGTGGGTAGGTCAGGGTGGGTAGTCACAGCCCAGGCATATAAGGGTGAGCTTTGCCTTAAGCCAGTCCTGTCCGTTGTTCTCGTGCATCTAGGGGAACCTGCATTTGAAATGCCATAAGTAATCCTCTTTTGCAAACCCCTCACGGGTATAACTGACCTCAAGGGAGCCCCTTTTTTGTCCACATCAGCATGCTGTCAGTTTGGCTCAAATAAAACCCAAACTCTTGCTCCGGCAGTGTAGCTCAGTTGGTTAGAGTGTCTTCCCAATATGCCAAGGTTGCGGGTTCCGTCCAGGGTCAGGGCCCATGCAAGAGCCAACTAATGAGTGCACAAGTAAGCGGAACAGCAAATTGATGTTTCTCTCTCTCTCTCTCTCCGAAATCAATACATGAAATAATTAAAATTTAAAAAGATTCAAACTCTAATAAAGGTTTGGACATTCTTACGCTGACAATACATTGGAATGGAAGGACTGGGTCGTGTGGTAGGTGTGTTTAACTTTTTATGAAACTGCCAGGCTTGTTTCCAAAGTGGTCGTATCATTTTATATTCCTATCAACAGCAGAGGAGAGTTTCAGTTCCTCCACATCCTTGCTAGCACCTGGTACAGTCATTCCTTCTTAATTTTAGCCATTCAAATAAGTGTGCATGGGATTGCAGAAGTTTCCATTTGCATTTCCTTCCTCAACAAGATGCTCAATGATATTGAGCATCTTTTCCTATGTTTATTTTTCATACATCTTGTTTGGTAAAGTGTCTTTGAATCTTTTGCTTCTTAAGAAAAAACAAAAAAAAAAACACAACAACAACTGGATTTCCCCTGGCTGGTGTGGCTCAGTGGATTGAGCACCAGCCTGTGAACCAAAAGGCCACCAGAGTTCAGTTACCAGTCAGGGCACATGCCTGGGTCACGGGCCAAGTCCCCATTTGGGGGTGCGCGAGAGGCAACCGATCACTATTTCTTGTGCACATTGATGTTTCTCCCCCTCTTTCTCCCTCCCTTCCCTCTCTCTAATAAATAAAATCTTTAAAATTTTTTTAAAAATAAGGTTTTCTTAAAAATATATATATATTAAAAAAAAATATATATATATATATAGCTTTTATTGTTGAGTTTCAAGACTCTGGATACAAGTCCTTTACCAGGCATGTGCTTTGAACATATCTGTTGTGCTATTATTTCTTATTTGTACCTTATTCACAAATTCTCCTACCCCTGGTTCAAATTACCTTTAATAGGAAGTTGTAAATAAACATGGTTTTCCAGGAAGAACAAAACTGTGGCAAGTCCTTGCTGCATCACGGGTGCTCACCCCACAGTAGGGATTATCCCTAATTCAGGCGATGGAATACTGGTGGGGCTCTCCTGTGCTGCGAGCTGGACAGACGGTGTCAGCTACGCGAGACTACCCCTCAATCTTGCCAGGGGCTTGGGGCTTCTGCACTACAGATGTAGAGTTAAAATATGTATAGAAATGCCAGGGATTAGCAGGACGGGGCTGAAACTTCCTACCCATTACATTGCAATACCAGTTCTTTGATATCAACTGATGTCCTACAGTTCAATGCAGTTCTGACACAAACTACCCTGAGTTGGCAATGCCCACAGGTTAAGGAATCCAGTCACAAGTCTCGAGCTCCAGACTACCCATTCCTCTATCCAGCTCGGTTACAAATCCGGGGGTTCCCGCAACCCCCCTTCAGGTTCGGTAATTCACTGGAATGACACACAGAACTCGGGAAAGCACTATATTTATGATTACTGTCTTATTATGAAGAACACAAATGAACAGCTAGATGAAGAGTCTAATAGGGCAGCAAGGTGGGCAAGGGTCCTGAGTCCGGGAGCTCGCGTCCCGCAGGGTCAGGGTGCACCACCCTCCTGTCACATCACCAAGTTTCACCGACTCAGAAGCTCTCCAAACTTTATTGTTTGGGGTTTTTACTGAGGTGGCGTCACATAGGCACGGTTGAGTCAATCATTCGCCATGTGATCGAATGCCATCCCCAGACCCTCTAGCCTTCCCAGAGGTGGGGGTTGGTTTTTCTGACCAGCCACCATCCTGAAGCTAGCCCCGGGCCAGCAACAAGTCACTCGTTAGCTTGAACCCAGGTAGGGTCCAGAGGGGCTTGTTATAAATAGCGAGACACTCCTGTCGCTCTGGAATTCCACGTGTAATTTTTATACTGTACCCTTGTTTATAAAATCAGGAGGCGTTTGATTTTAAGCCCTAGGTGATTTTCTGAAGGCAGGAACTGGGTCTCATTCGCTGTGGTACTTACCACGCTGCACTGCACTCAGTAGCTGCTCAAACATTCAATGACTCTTCTCTCCTCCTCCAAAGAATGTGTTTATTTACAGAATAAATTATTTTTCTCCATTTTCCAACTATAATTTAAACATGTTATATTTTTCTCATGCACAATATTAGCTTTGAATTTTATTATATAAATAATACTTGCTCAGTATAAAAAATTAAAATAATATATAGAAATAGGAGGAAAAAAGGAAAAACTACCTGAGATCCCACCACCATTGGAAATTTGGTGATTGTCCTGTCGATGCATTTCTTTATACAGACATATTATAATGTTAGGTAAATGGGATCACGTCTTATATATTTTTTAAAGTATGAAGCACAATTTGAAAATACATCAGGTCTTGCCCTGGCCAAGTAGTTCAGCTGGTTAGAGCATCGTCCGGATACGCCAAGGTTGCAGGTTTGATCCCTAGTCAAGGCATGTACAAGAATCAACCGAGGAGTACATAAATAACGAATTAAACAAGAGGTGAAGATGGTACAGGCACTAGGGGTTGTAGATCAAACTCAGATGCGTGATTTAGACATCCACGTCACCCCCGCAGGCTATGTCTGGGGCCTCTGGCAACAGCGAGGGCGTACCAAAGTACCCACTGGTTTCTGGTCCCAGCTCTGGAAGGGGCAGAGGCTCGATACAACCCGATGGGACAACAAGTGCACACTGTTCCCCAGTGCTCTCCTAGCTACTGACGCCATCACCGGGCCTGCTGAGGTTGGAGTACATACTACCTACCCCATCGCTGGTCGGGTGAAGGACAGTGTAAACGAACCCACAAACTCAGTACTGCCAACGGCCACACTAAGTGGAGTGCGCATCTCCAACAGAGAAGCCAACGGGCAACACACCCTCTGAGCCAAGAACTGCAACAGCTCCTGGACCTGGTTACTGACCAAGATGCAGACATGGAGGCCCCCCAACCCCCACCCCATGCCTGGACCTACTCTTAAAGAGGGACGAGCAACTGTACCTCAGGACGCTGGGTACCCTGATGGCTCCTGCCAGGGCCAGCCATCCACCTGGGGCCGGTAGTCTGTCAGCCCAGCACAGACAGCACATGGATGGAAGATGGCTCAGGACAAAGTAGCCAACGGGCTGAGTTGAGAGCCATCTGGAGTCATAACCTGAGAACCAGCGCCGGTGATGATCTGCATGGATGGCTGGGCAGTGTACAGAGGATTAACACTATGGTTGCCCTGTTGACAACAAGATGACTGGCAAGTGGCTTGGTGACCCGTATGGTGACAGGACCTATGGAAGGACATTTATGAACATAGTCCGGAAAAGGTAATATCTTTTTACCATGTCCATGGATGCCAACCTCTTCGCAGCCCTGGCAATGCTGAGGCTGGTGACCTGGCACACATCAGCTGGCTAGAAGGGGCTCCAGCAGAAGACACAGTTGAGTGGCTCCACAGAAAGATGTGTCACGCAGGGCAGAAGACATTATGGGAAGTGGTGAAGGCGTGGGGCCTGCCACTCCATTACTCCAATGTAGTCGCTGCCTGTCAGCAATACACTGACTGTGTAGAGCAGCACCCCCATTGGCTACCCCAAGACACAGGTGACCTGCAACAGGGGGACGGACAGCCTGCTGACTTGCTGGCAGGTCGACTACGTCGGCCCGCTACCACTATCCGAAGGCTCACGCTATGCTTTGATGTGTGTGGCCACGACCACTGGCTTGCTGCAAGCACACCGATGCAAACGGGCCACACAATGAGCCACCACATGAAGCCTAAAACAGCTACGTGCTGCCTATGGGACCTCAGATGCCACTGAAAATGGCCGAGGCACCCATTTTACGGGACATCAAGTACAAGACTGAGCAGATACCCTCAATACAGACTGGGGATTCCATCTGCCGCACAACCCTACTAGAGCGGGCCTCACTGGGAGATATAACGGTCTCTTGAAAGATGCTCTGAGACTGAGTCTGGCTCATTCCAGGGGTGAACGACCCGCCTTTCCGGCTGCCTATGAGCTTTGAACAAACATCTCCCGTCAAGCTTCTTGCTAGTCCTTGGGCAGCACCTATCCGCCTACAATTAAGCACCCAGGAGCCTCTGCTGCGCCCTGGGCTGCGACAATGAAATAACATACTCTTGCCAGTGAAGACATAACCCCAGGGAAAAGCACCCTCACCTGGCCTTGGCAGGTGCAGGTAGAGTCCCATTGGTGTTCCTTGGTGGCTCCTTGGGGAGAGGCACTCATAATGGGGTTACAGCTATGTCCTTCTGACCCCTTACCCTGTTGATACAACCCACAGCCGACCTCAGTTCCTAAGGGAACTTCCATAGCCTCAGTTTGGCAGGTACAAACACCTCCCTTGGCCCTTCGAGTACAAGAAGCCCTTAGCCTAGAGCCAGGTTGGGCATGGTAGCAGTGGCCAGGGCATCCACCGATCAGTGTAAAGATATTAACCGAAGACCAGACTGTTGCTTGTGTGTTGCCAGGCCGCCAAGATCTACCTGTTAGTTCCTATTAAACATCTCTCTCATCACCCCTAGACTCTGCTCTGGAAACACCTTTCTACAGTGGGCAGGTATGCTAGCAGCTGTCAGCAACCACTCCAATTGTTGCCTCTGCTGGCCTACCATGGTGGTGGGACTGGATGCAAGGCTGGAAGGCTTCTGACTCCCTCTTCAATCAGACGCGTGAAAACGTGTTTTCCCTCATGAGCCAACAGGTTAATCGTACCAAGCCATGGCTCACGTACGTGGTTTGGGATAGTGTGGCGTGGCTGTCAGTATTACAGGTAGAAATACAACAGCCCTTACCCATATGTATTGAATGCAGAAATGGGACTGCAAATGAGACTATGCAGCTCATGGGGTACATGCCAGCAGCCCTATGTAAGAATATTACTGTAACGACTGCTACAGACTACTGGGGACAGTCTACTAATGGAACGCAGGCCCATCCCGTCCCGTGGGGAGCCCTGTGGGCCTGTTGGTCCAAGTTGCATTAACCTATGCATGGCCCAAGGCCGTACTATGTCAGTATGTTTGTGCAGGAGGAAAGGGTCAAGAAGCAGCCACCAGACAAAAAAACCTATCCGAAGAGGAGATAAGGAGGGAGCTACATTCTGTTTCTGGGACACTATACATTCCTTCTGGTCAGTGGCCATCTGGTTGGGCCACATGCAGGTTTATGCAACTTGGACCCATGCCACTTTTGTCTGGGGCTCTTTGTAACAAGCCTCAGACTGGAAGAGGTGCGGTCCTACTCTGATGCTCTGCTGCCATCGGCGCTCCCTGTAATGCAAGTAATAAAGGCTTTGCCTGCTCCATCGGGTCCTGCATGTGGTTTTTTCGGTCTATCCGAAGGCGGTCCAGATCCCTGGGTTCAACCTCCTCGGTTTCACGATGATTTAATTACCCACACCCCGCTGGAATTCTAATGGAACTGCATTATACTCGCAAACTAACTTTAGAATTGACAACTGTACATCATTTTCCACCCAAGATTATATATTGTTGCATCTGCTCGATGTTTTTAATCCTTCAATTAGACTCTATTTTATAGCTTCCCTTCCCCCCACCCCACTTCTTATTTTTTTTCAAAGAAAACAGGATGTCCTTTTCTACCTGTGGCGTCAACAGGGCATTTACAAGAGCTCGCCGGCCCCGCCCCCTACCCCGGTTCCGGGTTACCATGGGAATCGAGGATGACGTCACTTAGGTTTACGCTCAGAACCATGGGATCAACCGTGAGGCGAGGGGCGGAAAGGCCCTTTGCCTTATTTACGCATGCGCGCGCCTGCTCTCCCCCTCCTCCTCCTCCTCCGCCGTAAATCTCGTTGGGCCACGGCTTTTCCGCCGCGACCTCTCGCTTACTCCCAGCGAAACTGCTCCCTAGAGGGAGGGGAGTGGAAAAAGAATTGAACGCGTGACAGCCAATCTAATGACACTACGACGCAACCGAGCCTGACTGATTCTATCAACTTCAGCCAATGAGAGAGCAGTTGGAGCCTCCGTCATAGTTCGCCCCACCCTAACCCCTCCTTTCTGGGTTCCGAGCTCAGTTCGCGCAGTAACAAATGAAGTGCGCGCTGCGACACCTTCCAGCTCGCCAGGCTCGGCCGCCATTTCCTCGCCTGGCCTAACGGTCCGGCCAATCCCAGCGCGCATCGAGAAGGACGGAAGCTCCGCCAATTGGAGGCCGCCGATTCCGACTCTCCGCCGTAGCCCGGCCCAATCCCGGCTTCGGCCCTGTCGCCCCCGGCCCGCCCCCAGAGCGCCCTCTCTCCTCCCTCTTTGTGCGTCTCGCGCCGCCGCCGCTCGCCGCCTAAGGACGGGCTCTGCGCGCTCCGCGGCAGCGCAGTCGGGTCCCGTGCCCCCGAAGGTTCGCTAAGGAGAAGCCGCCGCCGAGAAGGACCTGCCGGTGCGGGTCCCCGGGGGCGCCATGGCGACCGGAGCGAACGCCACGCCGCTGGGTAAGCTGGGCTCCCCGGGCCTTCCATCTGTTCCCGGGCCCAAAGGGGGCTTCGAGCCGGGGCCACCTCCAGTCCCCCGGCCTGGGGCGGGGCTTCTGGTGCCCGGGCCGCCGCCCGCCCCGCCCGTGGGCTCTGTGAGGGCCCTCGCCGCGGCCTTCCCCTTCGCGGCGCTGCCGCCGCCGCCGCCGCCGCCTCCGCCGCCGCCGCCCCCCCCGCCGCCTCCACCGCCCTCTCCGGGCTCCTCGTACCCGCCGCCGCAGCCGCCCCCTCCGCCGCCGCTCTACCAGCGCGTGTCGCCGCCGCCACCCCAGCCGCCGCGTCAGGATCAGCAGCCGGGTCCGGCCGGCGGCGGAGGAGGTGAGTCGGGCCGAGAGAGCGCGAAAGCTGTCGCGCGAACTGGCCCGGCCAGCTAAGGGGCGCGCGGCGGCGGCGGCGGCTGCCCGCGGCGGGGGCGCGCGCGCGCGCCCGGCGAGGCCTTGGCGGAGGCGCCACGGGCCGCGCGGCCTGCTTCTAGTACCTCGAGTGCGCACGCGCGCTGAGGGGCCTTGTGGGGGGGTCTGGGCGGGAGGCTGGCTGGGCGCAGGCGCAGTGCGCTGTCAGGGTGTGTAGTCTGAGCGACAAGCGGGGGCGGGGGGGGGGCGGGC
>PVJD01002475.1:0-66058 GCA_004026545.1 Mormoops blainvillei | reverse complement strand
TGCCCTGCAGCTCCCGTGGGGGGCGGGCGGCGCGGAGGGGGTCGAGTGGCTAGGCTGGGGGCTGGGGGCGCGTGTCAGGAGGGTGGGAGGGGGCGGGCGGTGACGTGGAACATGCTCTTCCTGGTTGTAGAGTCCGAAAGGGAGGAAAGTACCGAGAGTAGCTCCCCCGTTTCCACCGTGCGGCAGGCTTTCGCTGCAGAGGGCGAAGGAGTTTGAAAGTCTTAAGGGCACGGTCGGTGCAGATCTGTGGTGGCTCTTTTGGGGGGGGGGGTGTTTTTTCCCCCTAATCTCCCTAAGCTCACCCAAGAGAAGTCCGGCGCGGCCTCATAGTTGGGGCTGCACCCCGGGAAGGCGGGGTGACCTGTGGGTACCAAGTGCGGCGGGAGTTTTCGCTTAGGGAAGGAGGACTTGGTTTCGCAGTAACTTTTGGTATGTGGGACACTAAATGTCCAGCTGGCCAGGAGATCGGAAAGCGGATCTCGATGAAAACTTCTGAAGAAAAAAGTGATCTTGTCGAAGACTGCCACCATAGGTTTAGTCGAGTCTAGCCCGGTTAGAGAGGTGGGATGGTGGCGGTGGGAGGAGCCGGCGTGGCTCAGGGTAGCTTTATAAATTTGTTCGGTTATTCATTCTACCCTTGTCTCCCCTGGGGCTTTTAAAGTATTCGTGGACGATGTAGTATATATCTTCTCAACGCTTCGTTTTCCTGTCTGAAACTGTATGCTTTAAGGTTGGTTATCTTGTTTATATAACACAGAGTTTCTCTGAAATGTTAACTTTTTGGACCCAGGTCCAGGTGCCCTTGCGGTGGCTCTGATTTCTGAGGCTTGTCTTCCATTCTTTGCAATTTACATTTTAGGTCAAGTTCTCAGTTTCACAAGATGCTGAGCTGCGTGTAATGTCATAAGTATCCTGAACTGCCTGTTGGTAGTTATCCTGGTGGGGTTGTACTTGCATCTAATGGACTTTATTTGCTTTTAGACTTCCCAAGTAAGAAGCGGAAGAGGAGCCGCTGGAACCAAGACACAATGGAACAGAAGACAGTGATTCCAGGAATGCCTACGGTTATCCCCCCTGGACTTACTCGGGAACAAGAAAGAGCTTATATAGGTAAATATACGTTCTGCACCCAAATGCATTTTCAGATTTTTAATGTTTTGAGTGACATCTGTTTTAGGTTTGGTACTTTAAAGTTTTCTATTTTGAAATAACGTATGGTCAGGTGGATTTTCACAACTTTGACATAATCTTTCAGTTTTTGCTCTTGGGTCCTGCATTTGCAGCTCCTTGGTACGGTCCGTGGGTAACAGCAGTGTTCTCCATGAGTGCCAGGAAGGCAGACTGGCCTGCTTAGGAGTAGGAATAGTCCCCAGTTTAGAACCCTACCTTTTTCAGCTGCCGTTATTGCCAGTTGATGAGGTGAGTGTTTTATCCTTCTCTGGACACAGCCCCAGTGGAGAACACTGCAGGTATTGTAAAACCAGATACCTTTTTCACAGCATGGCCTTTCACCATAATTTCATATTTCTCCCTTTCCCTAAAATGTGGTCTTTTACTTTTTATAGGTACTTTCTGAAAAGAAAAAAACCTCAGTTTTATCAAAAAGTGGTTCTGAAAGTGTTTACAGTGCACCCCCTTTATACTATTTTGTGGAGTTTAACCTTTCCTTCAGCATTTTTCTGGTTTGGTCTTTGGAGAGCTGTCTTAAAATGAGGGCTCTTGGTGTTTACTGCTAAAGAACTGTGCTGGGAAAGGGATGCTGCTTGGATATGGAATGAGGTGGTAGGATGAAAGATCTTAAATGCTGGGGAAATTTTAAGAATAATGAGCGTCCACAGTGGAAATGAAATTAACTTCAAAATTACCTTTTTTAAAATATAAGGTTTTTAATGCAAGTTTGACCTTTATTTGTGTATCTGCAGCGGTCTCAAAAAAGTTCACCTGATAAACATATCCTACTAACCAAATAAATATCCCCCTTGGAATAAATCAGGACAATGGTTTCCTACCTCCATGAGGCCAGGGCCTTCACAAATAAAAAGCTCCGAGGCTGGCATGCTGTTATTCTTGAGGATTGTAATGTCTTACATCTTTTACACTGCTGAGAATTTTGAGGTGTTGGAATTATCTAATCACAATACTAATATTTTTTTTCTACTATTCATATTTACTCCCACCACTCGCTTATGTCTCATATTAGACAGGTCTGGGTCTTCACAGCCTTGTGAGGATGTCCCTTGCGGAACAATACTCCAAGAATGCAAGCAGACTTAGAAAATGGGGAAACAAACTCATTCTTTACATCTCCAGCTCTCTTCCTGTGGAGAGTTAATACACTCAGCCCTGAGGCCTATTTATAGCTAGAGTCAAAGTAGCTGGAATCAAAGCAAGGGCTGACATGTCTCCACTGCAAGGGAGATAGCGACTTTTTAAATTTAATTTAAGCACCACCTATTTTCTCAACTCAGACCCTACACCCCAATAGTCCAGTTAAGAGGAGGGCTGCTTACCCCCCATGAAGGTGACTTTCTCCTTAAGTTGTTGAGCTTAAGATTTCACTGCCAAGTCAGAACTTTTGGCATTCAGAGGCTTAGGAGCCATGTGTCCTCTGCCTCTCACAGTACACACTGCCTTGTACAGCATGTCCCTCATATTTTTTCAATATTAATGTGGATTTTCATTTCTTTAGAGTTTGAATGGGTATGTGGTGTAGTCCTGTGGGATATATTTAAAATTAGTAGGGTATCTTGGGTTAAATGTGTATTAAACTTGTCTTGGAGTCCGTACAACTTTAACCCAACCCAGTAAGACTTGCTCTTATTAGAGATGCCTATTCAGAGCTCTCAGATGCGACAAAGGTAAGAAATAGGTGATTATTCAACACACTGAAGAAGGTGATCTGACTCCGCAGGTCCCATTATTTTGAGTAATCAGCTGGGTAGCATTTCCCTGGAGTTACTGAACTTTTGTGAAACCCTCATCTCTCTCTCTCTTCATGTACAGCCTCATGTGTCAAGGTCTGAGGGGCCACACCATTCTCCTTCACCCCCACTTCCCATCCTCTGCACCCCTACTTTTACTCACACATAAGGAGCAAGTCTAGAAACAGACTTCTTGCATCTTTACCATTATTGGTTTACTAAGGTGTATGGATTGCCATCTAAAATTTGAATAAAAGCACAAGATACTGGGAGATCCTTACAAGTAAGGTTCTGGTTGTACAGAAAGTATCTATGAATTTCTGTGAGGTCTTGAATTGGTTATTAAATGTTTTGTTTAAGGAATTTTAAGTCTGATATCAATGAAAATAATCTGCTCAACTGGTATTTTTCCTCGTCCCACATTAATTGGGTATCATTTTGGGTTATGCCTAGTGTTTAATGAAGAAAAATTAACTCTGAAGAGTCTTGATCTCAAGAAATTAATTTGGTGGGAACGGGCTATCAGTGATACCGTACATGGTTTGGTTCTGGGTGCCAATTGTTTATAGCCTCGGTGAGGAGGGAGAGGTGAGACACCTCCTAACGCTTTGATGTAACCTTAGTGGATAGTCTATACTGCTGACTCCTCTTCCAACAAACTGTTTGCTTCCTTAAGTGATAACCATTTTGAAGTGAAAAATACCTGTAGATGTAAATGGACTCCTGCCGATAGGTGGTTGGGAGTTTTTGCCTCAATGTGTTCACTGATCAATCGTCCCTTTCAAAGTCTCCGAGTTCTTCATGCTTGTTGTTGAGATTTGAGATGTTTTTTGGTAACATTGTCTTTTTTCCATCCTTTTTTTTTCTTTCCTAACCTGGTTTCTTCCAGTGCAACTGCAGATAGAAGACCTGACTCGTAAACTGCGCACAGGAGACCTGGGCATCCCCCCTAACCCTGAGGACAGGTTGGGAAACAGTTTTAACCAGCTGACAGTAACGCTTTTACCTTTTTCTCAATACGTTTTACTGGTGGCAACATATTGTGTCAGTTCAATAAAATCCTAGTGAGACGACTGGTACTCTGACCATGCTGGGGAGTAGGGTTTAATTAGCAATATAAGTAATCAGTCATCAGTTAGAAAATTGGAATGAAACTTAATTACTAGCAGAATTAAAAGTTACAGGAAAATGGACAACTGGTTTCCAATTGGTAAGCATGTATATTTTAACCTGATTTGCCCACCTGTAGGGACAGTGAGGTGGGCCATTAACCAGCCTTTTCAATACCTGCTTTGGCTGAATGCCCAGGTGTAGAGTTTTTCTCACAGGTACACGATGCAGGGATTAAGAATATTTTTGAGCATCACTGAGTTTGAGCAGGCCAGAAATTTTCAATCTGGTCAGCTCATTGCTACAATCTTCTGCTCATGGTTTTGAGATGGTCTTAAAATAGATGAGAATTCTAACCAACTTCCTTCACTACCAGTTAATTTTCAGCCTTGGCCATTGCCTGGGGGGTTTTGGGAGGGGCCAGAATACTCAACCTGTTTTGGGAAGGCAACCTTAAATTATTCTTCCCCCACCCCCCACTTTTAAGGGGAATATGGTCCTCAAACAGCTGTGGTCATCTTATCTCAGTTTCCAGCTTCACCTATGAAAGGAAAGCCTATCAAGGGAAATGAGCTTTTTAAACAGGAATTTTATTGGCTGATTGTGGTCTTTGAACAGCTAAAATCTGGTCCATTTAATTGGAAGGGCAATGAAATTTCTCTTGGTCCATGCAGCAGAGTTGAAGACTTTGCTTTAAAAAAGATTGTTTTTGGCTTTTGTTATCCAATTAATATCTTATTACATCAGAAAGATGTAATGATTTTAGAGGCCACTCTCTTACTCACTTTTCTGCCCTTTGCCAGGAAACAAATTTATTGACTTTAATTTTATTTATATTATTTTTTCACCTGTAGATTTTGGTTGGAGGGTTGTGTTTTATATTTCTTGATTTTTTTTTTTTTTTTGAAGATTTGCATTGTAGGTTGTAGACCACAACTGTTTAGTGCCTTTTTGGCCTTTTTTCCTTTAATACTACATCTACAGGTTACCAGGCAATTCCTTAAAAGGTTGAATTTTTAACAAACCTTTGCTTCCTGGAGAACTGGGGTTAGAACTTAGTTGATCTATGTGATACCTACTCAAAGTGAAGAAGTTGGGCCAATCTAACCTTTAGAATATCAGCTTTTGCCTTTCACATTCATAATTTGGAAAGAGGTTAAACTGTTATGAGACCTTTAAATGACCATTTTGTACTGGTAAAACTTGTTTTGGTGCTTAGCTAGAAATGCTTCATTCTAGACAGTTATCAGGTAGGAATTAGAAATGTCAAGCATGCTAGAAATAAAACCAGAGCAGACTTTTTCTCCCTTGTATTCAGAGTCCCTAATGCCTGATTGGTTTTGCTTTTGAGCCCAGGTTGGAGGGAAATGCATGAGTTTCTTACCTTAATAAGATTATTTCTAAAGAAGGTGTATTTTTAATATTAAGCCACTTTATGCCATTTCGATGTTGCTTAAGCCGCACAGTTAAAAATGTTTTAAAATTGCTTGTAGACTTAAATGTATAAGGTGATAGTCTAATAAGCTGGGGTATGTTTGCTGTTGTTCACTATTCCTGGATTGTGCTAACAGTGTATACAAATGCTAGAAACGGAGGTGTCATTTTAGCCGTCATTAGCCATGAACAAACCTGACCTTTTATTCCATCGTGTGTGTAACGGATGACATGGTTCCCTTTAGGCTGAAGACAGTGGGCGCAGCCGAGTTCAGTCCTTGCTCTCCAACTAGGCAAGGTTCTCAACTAAACCAAGGGTGTAGGAATCTTGACTACTTTCAGGATGTTTTTTTAATAACTTGATGCACATGGTCTCTTCCCTTCTTGCAGCTGCTACTAAATTTTCATTCAGAATATCAAGCTATGGTCCTTTTTATAATCTTAACTCAGAATTCTAGGAGTATAACTTCTCTTTTTTTATTACCGCAAAATCCAGCTGTGGTAAACTGACCATTTTATCATTACTATTTTTCACTTGTAGCAACAGCATTTTACTCCTTAAAAAAAAAGAGAGAAAATCTGCTTTCTGGACTTGTAAACTGTGGTGGAGAATCATAGGTTTTCCCCTTGCTGTTTGCAGGTTCAGACCGTAGCCAAGTATTTGACCAAATCTGCATTTGCAGCCTCTCTCAGAAGCTGCTTTAGCACTTTAACGTTTTTCTCTACCCAGACTCCCCAACCTCCAACAGCCAGAAAACAGGTTGACTCCTGGGCCTTGGACACAGCCAGTCAGGCCATTGAAGGAAAAGCAGAGATGAAGCCTTGAACCACCTCTCCATTGTGGGGGGCCAAGTAGCTGCAGCAGCCTGAGTCCTAGTTGCATTGGGTTAAAGAGCTCATACTCACTCTGTGGTAGCAGGGCACAGACACCCCCTGATGGGCATGAGCTCTGCGAGAGTTAACATTTTGCCTAAACTTTGGGTTTCCGTGGTTCATAAAGTTGTAATATTATAAATTTTTTGGCAAAGGATAAAAATCCTTATTTTGGCAAGAAGACTCCAGAGCACACTGTCCTTGCCATTTGCAGTCCAGAGACTTGTCCCCCAGGACAGACTTTTATCCCTCATCATTTTTAAAAGCAAAATCTTTTTTTCCTTTCTCACACACACACCAGTCCCCCTAATGCTAAGCCAGTTTCCTTCCCCCCATTCCACACGATTTTGAATAGCACACGTTATGGTCGGTTCCTCCGAAGAGTGTTGTGTTAGGGCCTGAGGCAGAGAGCTGGGGAATACTTATTATAGCCTGTGTGGGAATGACAGATAGGTGACGGTAGAGCAGTAACGGCGGTCTGTTTCCCACAGGTCCCCTTCCCCTGAGCCCATCTACAATAGTGAGGGGAAGCGGCTTAACACACGCGAGTTCCGCACCCGCAAAAAGCTGGAAGAGGAGCGGCATAACCTCATCACAGAAATGGTTGCTCTCAACCCTGATTTCAAGCCACCTGCAGATTACAAGTAAGCAGAGGGGCTGGGTTGTCTGGGACAGGACATGTGCAATTTATGCGTGACCTGGTAGAACAATTTTGGTACTAACTTCTTACCTCTTACTCCAAATCACCTGTAATTAACACGTGGTGCCAAGGGTTCTAGACGGGCCCATAGTCACCTCTCAGAAATGTGCGGAGTCAATGAGTCTTTTCTTTCTTAGACCTCCAGCAACACGTGTGAGTGATAAAGTAATGATTCCACAAGATGAGTATCCAGAAATCAACTTTGTGGGGCTGCTAATTGGGCCCAGGTAAGTAACTTCTAGCTTATGGGATATAGAATTCCTAAGAACATTTGAGGTGCATCTGTCTTGTGCCAAATTGGGTGCCAGTGGTGGCACCTTCCTGTTTCTGGTAGGACCTTCACTTTCGCTGAGTTCATGCCTTTTTGTGAGAAAAATCTCTCTAACTTCCTCATTTTACTGCAGAGAAGTCAAATCTTGAGGATTGCCGTGGCTGACCTTAACTTAGAGATCATGGATCTATTGGTGGGAAAATCTAGTTCTTTTTAGTTGCGGGTTTTCTGCCAGTGTGTGAACAGCCTGCCTTCTGTCCCCTCTGGCGTGTGAATTTGCTTTTCAGGTATATAACAACTCAAATTTTTCTGCCTCTGATAGAGGGAACACATTGAAGAACATAGAGAAGGAATGTAATGCCAAGATTATGATCCGGGGGAAAGGGTCTGTGAAAGAAGGGAAAGTTGGGCGCAAAGATGGCCAGATGTTGCCAGGAGAAGATGAGCCACTTCATGCCCTGGTTACTGCCAATACCATGGAGAATGTGAAGAAAGCAGTAGAACAGGTGAGGGAGCCAGAAAGGAAGCCTCCTGCCAGAAATCAAGGTGTTGGTCTCAGCGCTTACATAACCGCCTGTTGTGTCTCCATTAGATAAGAAACATTCTGAAGCAGGGTATCGAGACCCCTGAGGACCAGAATGATCTCCGGAAGATGCAGCTTCGGGAGTTGGCTCGCTTGAATGGGACCCTTCGGGAAGATGATAACAGGTATGCGATTGGCTTAGAGGGGAGTGCACGGGGACCTGAAGAGCCTGTGGAAGTAGGGGGAGATTGGCCGTGGCCCTTGAGTTGACTCTCTTTCTCTCCGTAGGATCTTAAGACCCTGGCAGAGCTCAGAGACCCGCAGCATTACCAACACCACGGTGTGCACCAAGTGCGGAGGGGCTGGCCACATCGCTTCCGACTGCAAATTCCAGAGGTGAGGGGCCGCAGGCGTGGTTTTTACAGGCTTACGGGAGAGACCGGTCTTTGGCTCGTTGGTTGGCTTCTGTTAACCAGTGGACCCACGAGCAGCTTTCCTTTTTGTGACTGTGGTCTGTAGTGCTGTGATTTAAAGCCTAGGATAATTAGGAGCAGCCTGTGCAGAACACCCCTATTTAATTACTCATCTTGAGCCCAGGGAAATTGGAGACTTCCATTCTGGGTACGTGTTTTTACTGTGGCTCAATATTAAATTAAGTGCCTTTTTTGCTGTTGAAGATTGGCTTAAGGAGACTGAACAATGTAAGGATTTTGCCCAGTTGTAAAAGAGCACTTAAAGGCAGCGTTTTCCATTTTGGGTGGCTTCGCGAAGGAAGTGCTTGGCAGCTGTGTCCCAGTGCTGCAGATTTCCCTCTCTCAGACTGGTCATGCAGAATTTGACAAAACTTGCTGTTTAGGAGAATCTGCGCTTTCCTGACTGATGTTCACTGTCTCCTCTCCCCCGCCACAGGGGCCTCTGCTGTGGCAGGGCTACATGTCATCCCTGATGCAGGGCTAGGCACGCAGTCGAAGAGTTGATGAGACTGGTTTGAGGAAGGTGTTAGGAACAATGATCGAGTTCCTCAGAACTTCCTCTGTATAAATCCTTCAGAGTAAAAGTTTCCTTCTTAATGATTTCTCCTCTCTTTGTGTCCTCCACTCCACCTTCAGACCCGGTGATCCCCAGTCAGCTCAGGACAAAGCACGGATGGATAAAGAATATTTGTCCCTTATGGCTGAACTGGGTGAAGCCCCCGTGCCGGCATCTGTGGGCTCCTCCTCTGGGCCTGCCAGCACACCTCTGGCCAGTGCGCCTCGGCCCGCTGCCCCAGCCAACAACCCACCGCCACCGGTGAGCCTCAGGGGCTGGTGGTTGTGGCCTGGCCCCGTCTTCCTCAGAGACTGGGAGCCATGGCCAGGTCCTTGGGACACAGCTGGCAACATTGTTCTTCCCGGATGTCAGGATGTTTGGGGACCTCACTTGGGAAGATTCTGGCCTTGTGATTTGGTCCTCTGGCATAGCCGGAAAGAACAGTGTTGCCACCAGGGGGAGCAGGCAGGGACGTTGGCCGGAAATGCTCTCACATAGTCTCTCATGTCCACCACCCAGAGCCGACCGCCCTGGATGAACTCTGGCCCTTCAGAGAGTCGGCCCTACCACGGCATGCATGGAGGTGGTCCTGGTGGGCCTGGAGGTGGCCCCCACAGCTTCCCACACCCATTACCCAGCCTGGCAGGTGGCCACGGTGGACATCCCATGCAGCACAACCCTAATGGACCCCCACCCCCTTGGATGCAGCCGCCGCCACCGCCGATGAACCAGGGGCCCCACCCACCTGGGCACCATGGCCCTCCTCCAATGGGTAAGTAAGTGTCAGACCAGAAACCTTGGGGCTTTGGGGGTAAGCAAGGGTTACGGCAGGCCGTGGTGAATTAGAGGCAGTTCTCAAAGTGGCTGAGTATTGCACTGGGTCTTCTGTCAGGCTTTGTCTCCAGGAGGAGCAAGGCTCCATTCCGATTCAGAAAGGGATTTCTGTGTGGGGTAGGCACGGGCCTATCTCTCATAGGCCGAGTTCCGGAGCTGCTCTCGTAAGAGTAGTGACTGCAAGCTGTGTGACTTAATAAGCTGTTGGTGGGGGCGTCGTCCCTGGCCAGTTCAAATGTCCTGCTAAGTCCCTGCTCTTTCCTTCCATCAAGATCAGTACCTGGGAAGTACGCCTGTGGGCTCTGGGGTCTATCGCCTGCATCAAGGAAAAGGTAATGGCGCCAACCCGACCTTTGCTAACTTCGGGGCATCACCTAGGCCTAGGAATGAGTGGGGGTGTTTCGCATCTCTTTTCTCCCAGAGACCTCACCCTTTTCTTTACCTACCTGTAGGTATGATGCCGCCGCCGCCTATGGGCATGATGCCGCCGCCGCCGCCGCCGCCCAGTGGGCAACCCCCGCCCCCACCCTCTGGTCCTCTTCCCCCATGGCAACAGCAGCAGCAGCAGCCTCCGCCACCCCCTCCGCCCAGCAGCAGTATGGCTTCCAGTACCCCCTTGCCATGGCAGCAAAGTGAGTGGCATATTTTGGGCTTGTGGGGGTGGGTGGGGTGGGGGGGTGGGGCTGAGAGGCGTGAGAGAACCTCACAGCTCACACAGGCAGGCTGCACCTTGGGGTGAGACTCTGCTCTCTGCTGGGGGTGTGAACAGAAAGGGCCTCGTGGTCCCTGGGGGGGCTCTTGGGGAGGAGATCTGATGTTTGATGTGGTTGTGACTGGGGGTCTGGAGGGGGGCCTGCCATAGCAGGTAGGGCACCAGAAGTCCCGGCCCTCGCTGGCTGAGTGAGCTGGCTGGCTCAAGCCTGCTCCTGTGGCCAGGGGCGGGTGGTGCTGCATGCATGCTCTGGAGAGGGATGCGACTGGGGCCTGAGAGACTGCAGGGATGGGACCTGGCAGTGGGGAGAGTAGCTGTGGCCTTGAGGTTGAATGTGCCGTTCGGTGGTGGCGGCGGATGGGCGGAGGGATGTCAGAGCCGGTTCTTGTGTCTGGTACCTTCCTGTCAGCCCTCCCTGGGGGCATTGGTGACAAAGGGCTTACTCTGTTAAGCCCAGAGACCTCGAGGCTGACCCCAGGGTAGTCCTTGCCCACCCCTTCACTCCCCATCACCAGGACAGCCCCGCCCGCCCGCCCCCCACCACCGTACCGCATGCCAAGCAAGGAGCAGGCGCCTCTCGCCCCCATCCCAAGGCAGCAGCCGCAGAGAACCGCGGTGTGCCCCCGCGCGTGTGACCTTGGGCTTCTTTACCACCCCAGATACGACGACTACCACCACGAGCGCTGGCACAGGGTCCATCCCGCCATGGCAACAGCAGCAGGCGGCTGCCGCAGCTTCTCCAGGAGCCCCTCAGATGCAAGGCAACCCCACTATGGTGCCCCTGCCCCCCGGGGTCCAGCCGCCTCTGCCGCCCGGGGCCCCTCCCCCTCCGCCGCCTCCGCCGCCTGGTTCCGCCGGCATGATGTATGCCCCACCCCCCCCTCCTCCGCCTCCCATGGACCCTTCTAACTTTGTCACCATGATGGGCATGGGGGTGGCGGGCATGCCGCCCTTCGGGATGCCTCCAGCTCCCCCACCGCCTCCACCACAGAACTAGACTCGGTTTTTTAAGAAAATATATATTATATATAGAGAGAATTGGTCTCGTTTAAACACACGCCGAACCTCACCATATGGAGCCAGACATTGGGACGCACGCATGTGATTGGGTGCACGCATGTGTGTGTGTGCACGCACCGGGCTGGGCCAAGTGACTGAGGACTCGCTTGGGTACGGGCAGGTGGTAGTAGGGGCGCCAGCTTGTGCTTTCCTGGCGCCCCGTAGCATCGAGTGTCTTCTTTGTCTTCTTTCTCTCCTCACCCAACTCCCTTTGCCTCTCCCCAAACCGGGCCGCCAGGATCCCTCCCCGCAGCGGCGATGGCCCGAGCCATGAGAGTGAGGACTTTCCGCGCCCATTGGTGACCCTTCCAGGCAGACAGCCTCAGCAGCGCCCCTGGTGGACAGGATGGTTCGGCAAAGCAGCCTGAGTTATTTTTGTGGATGGAATCGGAACACGCTGGCTCCATATTGTGAAATTTTTATTAATTTTTTTCTTTTTCCTTTGTTATTTCCTTATCTCTTCCTTTCTTCAGACTCCGTCCAAGGAGACGCTCTCCCCGGTCTTCTGCTGCAATCAGATTCCTTTTTCTTTTCTCCATTCCTCACTCTTCTCTTTCCAAGAAGAGAGGAGCAAATGGTTTTAGGCAAAGGCCTTGGCCACTAATATCAGGCTAGCTGGGAGGTGGGGGGTGTTCTTTGGTTCTAAGATTTCCAAGGGGCCATAGCCACCCCGAGTTTGGTTTTTTGTTGTTGTTTTTTTGTTTTTTTAAAGTGTGGGGTTTTGTCTCTGCTACCCTCATAGAATAGTGGCTTAATCTCCAGGTCCGAGGTCCACATCCATCCTGACAGCCCTGCCAGCGGTAGGTGTGGCTGCTCGAGCCACCTTGGGCTTGTCTGCCAGGCTGGAGAGTCATCTCCGCGTTCCCAGAGCACCTGAACTGCCTCATGTTCCGTTTGTTCCTCTCCTTCCTGGAAGGCTTCACTTTAAATTTTCTTTTAATCCCAAATGTCTGAATGTTTTTGCAGTGTCTAGGGTGTTGAGTCCCTTGTTTTTCGTTCTGCTTTTTTCCCCCTTTTCATGGAGTGATTATGTTGACAAAAATGTATAACGCGCGTTCTCTTCACTGGTTTATCTGCAGAAATTTCTCTGGGCTTTTTTTTTTTTGGTGTATGATTCAACACTGCGTTAAAGGGGGATGTTCCATTGAATAAAAGAGCAGTGTGGTTTTCTGGGTCTGTTTCTTTATTTTCTCTTAAACCCCTTCTCCCCCCACCATCAGCAGCACCAAGGTTACCTATGTTCAGCCCATGGCCCCAGTTGTCCCACTTTCCCTGAGGAACCTGTGGGACATTAGCTAAGAAAGCCTGCCTACCTCCCTGTGTCTTCGCTGGGGGAAGCAGAGTGTGTGGGCATCCCCACCACTTTCCTCTTGCCTACTAGTTAGTAGCCGGGAACCAGGTTTCCCTCCGTGGTTACCCCCTCACTCGTGGTCCCTGTCCTTTTGAAGGCATTTCCCTGGGGCTCAGAGCCCCCCACGTTTGATGAGTTCCAGTTGTGATTTGTGCCTGGGAGCACAACCTGACTCAAGGCCTTGGGCCTAGGGAGGCATCAGCACTAAAGGTCAACCCAACTAATCCTGCCTATCAAACACAGCAGCTAAAATTAAAAACGTCAAGTGGCTTTCCTTTCTCTGCTGGTGACTTGCAGCCTGCCAGCACTGTAGGCTTTGGGGAGTGGTGGGGGCAAGAGAAAGTGCCCCACCTTGGGCTTTGTAAGCGCTTTGCAAAAAGTCTTAGATTGTATCATTCCGTCATGTCTGGATGGTGCGTGCGTGGCAACAGAAAAATCCATGTTCAGTCTCCATGAGGTAGTGAGGTCCTTGCCCTGCTGCACTGTCCCTGGGAGAGCGGGTTCTTCCCTGGCTGCTTTGCCTTCCCTCAGGAAGACTAAGGGGTGGGGCGCGGTGGCAAGTTCCTGCTTCCAGCAGCTGACCAGTGGGGACAGCTCTGGCCTGGGCTGCTTTCCAGCTTCGAGGTGGAGCTGGCCACTACTGTGGACCTGGAGCAAAGCCCAGGTGTCTGCACACCCTCCAGGGTGCCTGTTCTTTGCCGGAGGCCTGCAGGGTTAAGGAAGCCCTAGAAAGTTCAGTGGGTTCCCTAACCTAGCTCTAAACCTCAGTTGACTAAAAGAAGGGGGGGAAAGTATCAGTCTTTAACTGGTGGATTGGAGGCGGCGCTCAGGCCTGGCTACCTTCTTTGACCTTGGCTTCACCTCATTGCCTCCCCACAAGCTCGGTTTCCCTGGTGGGCTCATTGGGCGGTTAATTAGCTCTTTGAAGCTCTGGAAGAGGCAAAGTGGCGCTATGTGGGTTTTAGAAATAAAATCAATAAATGACTTAACCACAGCGCAGCTATCTCCTCTGGCTCTCCCCTGGGGCCGGCTCCATTCCTGTGCTCGCTCCCCTCTGCTCCCTGCCGGTGGCTTTTAAGGTTTTGGAGAGCAGCGAAGCGCCTGACTGAAGGCCTCAGCCTCGGGCCTTCTTCCCAGCAGCTCGAAACCCTGAAATGGAGGAGAGAGCAGGAAGACACCTACCTTTGCGGCAGAATGGAGAGGTGAGGAATGCTTCCCCACCCGCCTGGAGACACCCATGGTGGTAAAAGGCCCCCTGCAGGACGCGGTTACGGAGGACCAGGCACCCCTCTTTCCTGTTGTGCCACTGCTGCAGTGCCCCCACCCTACCCACAAGAGCTTGTGGTGATAGGCTCGCCAGTTGGGAAAGGTCAGTGTTGGGGCTGTGTTACTGAGACCCAGCCAAGTGCCCTGCAGAAACCCAAGCTTGGTCCAGGGACGGAGGCAGAATTTCTGGTGAGAAATCTAGTCAGACATAAACAACCTTGAGTGAGTTCAGTTCCTCGGAACTAACGTGCTTCCAGGATTCCTTAAAGTAAATGCACATGCGTCACTAGGGAGTGAAGAAACGCTAAACCAAGCGAAGGAGAAATAGGGCAGTTTGAGCTTTCAACATTTCATCCTGCTGGGTTGGGGCATCAAAGGAAAAAGCTTGGAAACAGTTGGGAGTCACTGGCACAACAAAAGACTGAAAGAACCCACAAGAAAGGCAGTTAAACGAGTAAAAAGTACATCTGTTTCCCAGTAGAAACAGGATATGTCCCAGTTCAGCAAGTGCCGTGAGTGCAGAGGAAGGATGAGAACGGAATTGATAAGCAGGAAGAGGGCCTTGGGCCAACCGCTGGAAAAGGATTGAATGAATTAACTGGGGGGCTGGATGAAAAGATGGGAGTGTCTCCTTAGGAGCAGGGCTTTAGTGGCCGGAAAAGGAAGTCTTACAGGCAATTAGGGGTCAGGTGCAAAGGTTTGTGTGGCCAAAGTGAATTGCCCCATTTGGGGTGTGAGGCGACAGCATGCATGACTGGTGTGCCTTGCTGAGGGACGACTGCCAAGGAGCCTTCTGAGCTGGGCCTCATGCAGCCCTTCTCCGAAGCGCAGGCCAAGGAGCCGGGCCCAGGGGCCTGGTGGGAGGCGGGGTGGGAGGCGGGGTGAAGCTGTGCAGACGGGCGGCCTCGCTGCAGATGGCAGCTGTGAAGGGGCCAGAGTGCCGCTAAGCATTTTTAAAATTTTTTTTGGAAATACAATGCATAAAAGATTTCTAAAAGAAGACAGGTCTTTTCTTTTGGACCTTTCTCCTCCCCTGTGAAGCATGGCATCGTGAAAGACCCGCATGGCAGTGCTGTCTCAGCGCCTGGGCAGAGCAGGACTTGGGGATCAGAAAGCCTGGGTGGGACTTGCAATTTGGCTCCCACACTGAGCTGTAATTACCGGCCTGGGCCTGCTGTGGCTCAGAAAGTCCTCAGGGAAGAACTTGGCCTTCCCCGAAACAGCCTCTCAGTAGCATCCTGCAGTTGTCCAGGCCTCTGACCTTCGGTCCTCAGACCAGAACACCAAGTTCCTCCCCTCCACTGGCCCCCCGCCCCTGGAGGCCTGGGCATCCTTCGAAGTAGCACAAGGCCTTGGGCTCCCTTTGCTCGAAGAAGAAAGTAGGACCTGAAGTTGGCCTCCACAGGACTTACAAGTTTGATTTGGGTCCAAGGCTCAGAAAAGGAAAGCAACCAGCTTAGGGTCACACAGCACATCAGCACTGGGGCCAGGCCATGAGCAGGCAGTTGTGGGCAGCCAAAGCCTCCAAAGGAAGGTGAACAGTGTGAAGTTCTTGGGGTGCAGGGGCTCCCATTTTGTAGGTGAGGTCATAGCTGTGAACCCTGGACCACTAAGTCCCTGTCCAGTGGTCGTCCCAGGTGGGAGGAATGAGTGGGAGAAGGCTTCCAAGCACCTGGCAGCTGCCTCACAGGAAGACCTAATACCATCCTCCAAAGTTATGGTGGGGGGTTGGGGGTGGGGAGTATGCTTCAGTTTCTCCTACGCCTGTGGGCCCACAGGACTACAGTTCCCAGGGGTCCCTGCTCCAGCCTGTCGGCCCCTAGCCAAAAAGTTGGCCTGTAATCTGACCGTCCCTCTTGAAAGGTCATTTCAGAGCTCCTTGAGGGACAGCAACAGGGGGAACTCGGAGCAGATCGGTTTTGATGGGGGTGGGGTGGGGGTACTATCCCTGCCTCACATGACATTCCCCCATACCACCCCCTGAAACTCAGGGTCCTGGTCTGCCTTTTCTTAAGACACCCAGTGTCCTACACTAGCTGCACGCTTCTGTTTGGGGCACGCTGACCCTCAACTCCTGGCCCGTCAGCCTGCAAGGAGGTGGGGGGTCCTGTCCACTTTTGCCACGACATGTCGCCCTCCCGCCAGAGTGCAGCTAACGAGAGGCCCTCATTGTAGCCCCTATGGAAGCCTGAGCAGAGGCCGTTCAGCCTGTGGTTTGCAGTGTCTTTGGGCAAATGCCTAAAGCAAACCAAGCTGCTCTGATGAAGGCTGGGCCGCCTGACACCTGCCCGCTCCACAGCTCCGTCACCCTCTCACTGCGTGAGAACCCATGACCAGCCCACCCTTCACCTATAACCCTGGAAAAGGGCCAGGTCAAGGTAAACTCTCAAGCCAGAGCCACAGCCCATCGGCTCCAGGCAGGCCTCGAGCTTCTCAAGCCAGCACTTCACTTGCTGCACTTTGTTCCTGACCCTGTGGAGGGCAAGGACAGGGACAGAAGACAGAAGACCCCAGTGCGCAAGGCCTGGAGGACATGGGTCAGCACAGGGCTGTGAATGAGCCAGGCTGAGCCCTGTTCTCCCTGCCTCTCTCTTCTCCTCCCCTCACCCCAAAATAGCTCCCGGGCTGTCAGGCCAAGACCCTCCCATCGCCCAGGGAGGCGGGGCACGCTGCCCAGAGTCCGGCTTTAAATCACCAGGCGCCTGGGGATTTCCACTCCCTGGCTGGAGGCACCACTGAGGCCACCCGTCCACCCATCTACCAGTCAACCCGGCCCACCCTCCTGCAGCCATGTCCCGGCCCCTGTCAGACCAGGAGAAGAGAAAGCAAATCAGTGTGCGAGGCCTGGCCGGTGTGGAGAACGTGACCGACCTGAAGAAGAACTTCAACCGGCACCTACATTTCACGCTCGTAAAGGATCGCAATGTGGCCACCCCTCGAGACTACTACTTTGCACTGGCCCACACTGTACGTGACCACCTCGTGGGCCGCTGGATCCGCACGCAGCAGCACTACTATGAGAAGGACCCCAAGGTGCTGACTGGGGCACCCAGGGCAGGGGAGTGGGCTGGGGGCCCTGCCACGGGGCTGGGAGATCTTGACCCTTCCTGGGGTCTGTTTTCTGCAGCAAAATGAAGGGTCACTCCAGGTTCCTGAGGTTGAAGGACCCAGGGGTCTTAGGGGCAATAGGTGCTGGCACAACCCAGGAAGAGAAACCTGCGGTGGGGGGCAGGTCAGGGGGCTCAGTTCAGGTGGGCTGGTTGCAAAGGCCAAGCATCCACTCAGAGAGTGGAGGGGCTCCTGGGGCAGGGGACAGGAAGACCCCACGGGTCTGGGTTGGACCTGAAGTGAGGGACCCGAAGAAGTCGTCATTGCGTCATCGAATGTGTGTGTGGTGTGCCTGGGGAGCAGGTGGTATGCAGCTGGGGTAGTCGGGGCCCTGGGATCAAGTGTCTTTTGGGGTCAGCGGTAAATGTCAGCAACCTGACACTCCCAGGCAGTGGTGGGGGAGTTATGACCCAGGCAACCAGGAAACCAGGCACCATCCTGGATCCTAGGGCCTCTGCATCCCTTTCTTGGGGCTGAGGCTGGAGGGCCAAGGGTAGCTGTGCACTGGAAGGACGGGAGGGGGTGACTCTCACTGTGAGTCATTGTATGACCTTGAGCGAATGACTTTCTCTCGGCTAGGCTCTCCCTTTTCAGGGAGCACTTGGAGGTATTTCCCGTTGTCCTGACTCCCTTCTAGGCTGCTGGGGAGGCTTGTTTGGGAGGGAGGGGGTCCCCACCTCTCCCAAGCACCTCAATACCCGATGTAGATATGGCCAGCCCCATTTTTCAGATGAGGAACCAGGCTCAGAAAAGAAAAGTGATTTGTCCAAAGTCAGAGGAAATACTGGGGTCAGAGCCTTACCGGTTGGGTCCCAAAGCCTGAAATGGGGAGAAAGAAAATGGAGGTGGGGCTGGGACACGCTGGGACCTCGGAGTGGGGCAGGAGGTGTGAGAGGCGCAGGCCCTGCTGGGCCTTCCTGAATGTGGGTCGGCAGCCCTGACACCCTTGCACCTCTGTGTCTCGGGCAGAGGATCTACTACCTGTCTCTGGAGTTCTATATGGGCCGGACGCTGCAAAACACCATGGTGAACCTGGCCTTGGAGAATGCTTGTGACGAGGCCGTCTACCAGGTGTGTGGCGGGGTGTGAGGCAAGCCTTAGGGGTTGGGAGGTTTTCCTGCTGACTGGTGGCCCTGACTGCTGCCACACCCTGTCCCCTCTAGCTGGGCCTGGACATGGAGGAGCTGGAGGAAATTGAGGAAGACGCAGGGCTGGGCAATGGGGGCCTGGGCCGGCTGGCAGGTGAGTGGAAGGGAGCAGGGGGAGGGGTGGGCAGGGGATTCTTTGGTGCTGGGTCCCTGACACTGACCTCCACGCACACCCCTAGCCTGCTTTCTGGACTCTATGGCGACACTGGGCCTGGCTGCCTATGGTTACGGGATCCGCTACGAGTTCGGGATTTTTAACCAGAAGATCTGTGGGGGCTGGCAGGTGAGCAACCTTGGGCCCTGGCTTTGTGGGGACCCAGTAATGATGGAAGGGACTCCCATGTGGTAATCCATCTCTGGATAGACCCAAACTAAGCCCAGTCTTGATGAAAAGCATCCTTGCCCTTTTCCCACGACCCCGGAGCCAGTCGGTCATTCCTGAAGCAGGTGGTTCACACCTGTGGCCCCTCTCAGACTCTCATACACATACCACGTCCCATCGGATATCCCACCACCAGGGCCCCTCCGAGAGCCCTTAATTTCCACCCTGTGTAGGGCATACCAGGGCCACTGCTCCTGGCCCCCCTACTGCTCGCCGTGGGGTGAGTCTGGGTCTGACGCTGCCTTCCTGTCTCCCCTGATCTACCTTGGGCTCAGATGGAGGAGGCCGATGACTGGCTTCGCTACGGCAACCCCTGGGAGAAGGCCCGACCCGAGTTCACGCTGCCTGTGCACTTCTACGGCCGAGTAGAACACACCAACCAGGGGGCCAAGTGGGTGGACACACAGGTGAAGACCAAACCGGCGAATGGGGGAGGACCCAGGAAGAGAGAAGGGGAGGAGGAGGCCGCTAGAGGACACAGGCAGATACAGGGGAGGAGCCTGAGGCCACTGGACCCGTTTTACCAAGGCTCAGAGAGGTTAAGTAAGTTAGCCGTGGCCACACAGCTGGAGGCTGGAGACAGTAGGCTCACAAGGGAGCTAGGCCAAGTACAGAGCGCGAGAGGAGGAGGGAGGCACGCTGTTCCACCAGTGCCCCTCCCCTGGCTGTGCTCCTCTTCACCCCACGAGACCCATCGGAGAAGAATCATGGCAACCTGACTCCCCCACACATATGAACTGGGGGCTTGGCTGGAAACAAAGTGACAGGCCAGGAAGAGGCAGAGGGGAGAAAATTAAAGCGGGAGGATGGACTTGTTTGAGGTCACGGAGCAAGTCAGAGGGAGCCCTAAAGCCAAGCCTGGTGTCTGAATTGCAGCTCAGTCAGTCTTCTGGCTGTGGCTGCAGGTCATCAGCCTCCGGATGGCTGTGCAGAGACCGCCAGGCTTCCAGAATTGGGCATTTGTTCTGCTGTCATCCACACTAAAGTCCAGCAGGGACTTGGGCTGCCCACCTGGCTCTCTGCTCTTGGGCCTGTCCCTTCCTTCTCTGATTCCAATCGGAGCTACTTCATCCTGAGGAGGGAGGAGTGGGTGTGCCACCAGCCCCGTGGTAGAAGACAGTTACTGGCAGCAATCATTAGTCCCTGCTAATGAGCCCTGTGGTCAACCAGGCATAAGCTTCTTGGATGAAACTGACCTCTGTGACTCCTTCAGCCAGGCCCCGGATGCCCCGGCCCTCCCCTGAGCCCAGAGTGTCCTCAAGGTTGTACTCAGGCCAGGTGGGCCAGCTCTCCCCGTCATTGCAGAGCGGCCGCTAACAGAGCATCGAGCCGGGCTCATCCCTGCTTCCTCCTCCCACAATCCTTACATCAGCCCTGCAAGGCCGGCCGGGTGTTATGGGAGATACTGGGGTTGTCCTCTCTTTATGGATAAGGACCACAGAGGTTGAGGGGTTTGGTCAAGGTTACCCAAAGTTGGGACTAGACCCTAGAGGGTGGGAGTTGGCGGAGTGCAGGGACGAAGCCTGGGGTTCCAACTCTCAGGGCCCCACAGGCAAGACACAGGAGATGCCCAGCCCCTGACCCCCAACTGCGCGCCCCTGCAGGTGGTGTTGGCTATGCCTTACGACACACCCGTGCCCGGCTACCGCAACAACATCGTCAACACCATGCGCCTGTGGTCTGCTAAGGCCCCCAATGACTTCAACCTCAAGGACTGTGAGTTCAGCTACCGGTAGTCCGCAGCCCCCACCCACTCCCCAACCCATGCTCTGCCCCAGCCTGACCCTGTCCCCACTTTTCTCCCCCCAGTCAACATTGGTGGCTATATCCAGGCTGTGCTGGACCGCAACCTGGCTGAAAACATCTCTCGTGTCCTGTACCCCAACGACAATGTATGTCTCCCCCTGGGCTGTGGGCAGGAAGCCTGTGTGCATGAGAGAAGGCAGGAGAGGGGAGGGCCAGGACATATTGCTGGTCTCTGTGCATCCTGTTTGTCACATCCAGGGCCTATTGCTGGTCCCTGTGTGTCCTGTTTGTCCTCCTGGTTAAGTGGGAGGATGGCTGAGTCCTGGGGCACAGCAGGTTTTGGTGGGCACTGTGGAGGAGCTGTTCCCTGGTTTTGGTATGTCCCCCTCCATCCCTGTTGCCACTGTTACTTCTTGGTGGGGGAAAGACCCCTGGTTCCTGGACATGCGGGCGGTTCAGGACTCACGGGTCTTGGTGTCGGTGGGGTCTCTCCCGACTACACCCACAGGCGTGTTAGGCCACGCCTTCACCGCCTTGACCCCGCTCCGCCTTACGCTGCCCCCAGTTCTTCGAGGGGAAGGAGCTGCGGCTGAAGCAGGAGTACTTTGTTGTGGCTGCTACGCTCCAGGACATTGTCCGCCGCTTCAAGTCCTCCAAGTTCGGCTGCCGGGACGCTGTGCGCACGAGCTTCGAGGCCTTCCCGGATAAGGTACGAGGCCACAGCGAGGGCAGCCCTCTCCACCTGCTGTGACGTCTGCCACACTCTTCCCTCCAGCCTCACCCCGCCCACCCGTTTTATAGATGAGCAAGTGGAGGCTGGTGGCTGGGTGTGCATGTAAGGGTGACCTGCTCTGGACCCTTGGTCCGCATGACCTGGGCCCCCTCCCGCTCTTGCCCTGCAGCTGCTCCTGTGGGCGCCTTCACCCCAGCTCAGCCCTAGAACGCCACTGGGCCCTAGGGGGGGACTCTGAGGGTGCAAAGACAGCGGCCGCAGCCTTGGTTTGAAGCCCAGACTGACTCTCTGCCTGCCCCCTGCCCCAACAGGTGGCCATCCAGCTCAATGACACCCACCCCTCCCTGGCCATCCCCGAGCTGATGAGGATTCTGGTGGACCTGGAGCGGCTGGACTGGGACAAGGTGGGCTTCAGGACCCTCGCACCTCTCTCTAACCTTCTCTGCCTCAGGGTTCCCTTCCCAGGCTGGGGAGCGGAAGGTGTGAGCAGAGCCCCCACTAAACAGACGGCAGTGGGAGGCCCAGAGAGGGGGTGTCCTGGGACCTGGCCCTGCAGTGGCAGGACTGGACCCCTGGCCGCACGGTGCATGTGGACAGCCACAGGGCTTAGGCCTGGAGGTCCTGATTCTTCATTCCTCTGCCAGGCATGGGACTTAACGGTGAAGACCTGCGCCTACACCAACCACACGGTGCTGCCCGAGGCCCTGGAGCGCTGGCCAGTGCATCTCCTGGAGACGCTGCTGCCGCGGCACCTCCAGATCATCTATGAGATCAACCAGCGCTTCCTTAATGTGAGCAGGGGAGGTGTGGGCAGCGTGGGGCCCGAGACTCTGGTGGGGAGGGCTGTGGGCCAAGCTCCGAGGATACGGGGCTGGGGACTCGGTCCCCGCATCCAGTCCTAGCTCTGGGTTCTCCTGGCGCAGCGGGTGGCAGCCGCCTTCCCAGGGGATGTAGACCGGCTGCGGCGCATGTCGCTTGTGGAAGAGGGCGCGGTGAAGCGCATCAACATGGCCCACCTGTGCATCGCAGGGTCCCACGCCGTCAATGGCGTGGCTCGCATCCACTCCGAGATCCTCAAGAAGACCATGTGAGCCCCCAACTCTCCCGCGGGGCCCGCCACTTCTAGGCCTCTGTCACTTACAGGCCCGCCCCCTCACTGTGCAGCACAGCTGGCCCTTCACCGGTAGCATCAGCATCGTTCTAACAAGCAGGGTCTAGTCCTGCCTCCAGAGGACACCCCTCTTACGCACAGCAGTGCCTCTCACCCGCAGTCCTCTTTCACCGAGAAACCAGGAGAGGGACCCCTGAAGGAGGCCTTCGCCCCATAGGGGCGAGTGATGACCACCCCCCCCCCCACACCTCAACTCCATTTTGCAGCTTCAAGGACTTCTACGAGCTGGAGCCTCATAAGTTCCAGAATAAAACCAATGGCATCACTCCTCGGCGCTGGCTGGTTATGTGTAACCCCGGGCTGGCAGAGGTCATTGCTGAGGTGAGAGGTCATTGTATGGCCAGTAGGGGTCAGCACAGGTCACTGCAGGGCTCAGCTAGCTGGGTACGACGATGTAGGTGGTTTACTATAGGGTGCCCAATGGAGGGCTGAGGTCCCCGTTGCGTTTGTTCCCTAAGCCTTGCATGCACTGGAAGAAGGGGAACTGTTGTCCCACTTGCGTGAGGATGTCCTACAGGCTCTAGCGGCCCTGCTATGAAGGTCAACCTAGAGGAGTTTACAATCTAATGGAACGGTCATCAATAGATCACATCTGAAGTGAGACTGGACGGGGGCAGAGATTGGGAGCAGGGCCGTGAACCCATTGTCCGTATGAGGAAAAGGCCAGGAGGAAGGCCTGCTGGGGTCAGCTCAAGGTTGGGAGGGGAGGAAGGTGGACATTGACAGGTCACGCCCCAGCTGGGAAGCTGGAGCCGGAGGAGTTGTCTGCTGTGCATGGGGCTTGGCTGACCTGGAAAGGGGCCCCTCTGTGAGGGAGGACAGAGGAGGGGAATGGGCCTTCTGAGAGCCACCTTCCCACAGCGCATCGGGGAGGATTACATCTCGGATCTGGACCAGCTGCGCAAACTGCTCTCCTACGTGGACGACGAAGCCTTTATCCGGGATGTGGCCAAAGTGAAGCAGGTGAGGAGCATTGCCACCTGGGACCCCTGTGCCAGGCCTGCAGGGGAGGCTGCTGGAGGCCCAGAAGGCCCGGTCAGGAATGGCCCGTAGAGCTCATCTCTCCTGCAACCTCAGGCCACTGGCAGAAGTCGCGTGGAGTCCATGGTGGGAAAGCATCATCGGACCTCACTGGGACAGTGCTGACATTGATTAGCAATGTCTGCCCTGGTGTAGGAGTGGATGAAGGTGGCATGTGAGCCCTGGATCCTCTCCCTTCCTGGGAAAGAAATGAGACTGTAGGATCGCCCGAGGCTGAGGCCTGTTGGTGAGCTCTCCCCCTCCCCTGCCTTCAGGAAAACAAGCTGAAGTTCTCTGCTTATCTAGAGAAGGAATACAAAGTTCGCATCAACCCCAACTCACTCTTCGACGTCCAGGTGAAGCGGATTCATGAATACAAACGCCAGCTCCTCAACTGCCTCCACATCATCACCATGTACAACCGTGAGTGGCAGGGACCCCACTCTGTCACCTAGCTGTCTCCTCCCTGCACCGCCCAGCGTATGCGTGCTTCCTAGTCAAGAGCTTCTTTAGCCGCGGGACAACTTTTGGGACATGGAATTTATTCCCATCGCATTTTACAGACAGGCAAACTGAGGCTCAGAGAAGGGGAGGGGACAGATATGAGGTCACATTGCAAGTGAGTGCCCAAGTCAGGCCTACCGTCTGCCATCCTGGTCCCTGGCTGGATGGGCACCGTCAGGAGCTACTGCCCAGAGGTTAAACCCGGCCCACTTCACCTCTCTCTTTCTCCGCAGGCATCAAGAAGGATCCCAGTAAGTTCGTTGTGCCTAGAACTGTGATGATCGGAGGGAAGGTGAGAGGCTGGGCCACAGACCATGGCTATGGTCTTTTGATGCCTGGGTCGAGGTCAGCCCTGGCTGGGCTGCAGGACGGGGGTAGGGGGTTGGGGCATAGCGCTGACTCCAGGCTGTGCCCCTCCAGGCTGCCCCTGGGTACCACATGGCCAAGATGATCATTAAGCTCATCACATCCATTGGGGATGTGGTCAACCACGACCCGGTGGTGGGAGACCGACTCCGCGTGATCTTCCTGGAGAACTACAGGGTCTCGCTGGCCGAAAAAGGTGGGGTGCCACTTGGGGGGACCCTAGGGAGGCTCTGATTAGTTTGTTGGCCAGCAGAGGTATTAGTCATCTCTTCCCGAGGTACTTGTACTTTAAAGAAGATTGTGGAGAGGGCGATAATTAAACCGTGAGGCCGCCTCCCTAATGGTGGAGTTTCTGGCACTAGAGGTGATATTGCAGGGGAAATGGACCTTGCTGGTGTTTGTCAAATCACACGATGGAGCCAGGCGGGGAGTCCAGGTTGAACCCTAGATGTTCAATAATCATCAAGAGGTCAGGGGCTGAGAGGGAAACTCAGTTGTTAAGGCTGGAGGGTTGCGGTGGAAGGGGTCCTGCGTCTGGCTGTGCCTAGCGCTTGCCTAACTCCAGCTCTCAGCTGTGGTGGGACTTTCCCCAGAACTGACCGTGTTCTCCTGCTGCTGCCCCACAGTGATCCCAGCCGCTGACCTCTCTGAGCAGATCTCCACTGCGGGCACCGAGGCCTCAGGCACTGGCAACATGAAGTTCATGCTCAATGGGGCTCTGACCATTGGCACCATGGACGGGGCCAACGTGGAAATGGCAGAAGAGGCAGGACAGGAAAACTTCTTTATCTTCGGCATGCGGGTGGAGGACGTGGAAAAGCTTGACCAGAGAGGGTATGGGGGTGAAGGGCTCCTAAGTTCACAGTCTGTGGACAGGAGGCACCAAGGCGTGGCTGACGGGGGGTAGTGCTGGGAGCAAGAGGCGTGCCCTTAAAGGCTAGTGCGTGCTGCATGGGGTCTTGGTTATGCCATCAGAATTCTGGAAAACTTGTCAGGTAATTTATTAAAAAAAAAGTTTAATAAAATGAGAAAAGAAAGAAGTAACACGGGACTGAAGGAAAAGAGAAAATTATATCAGTCCTAAGAGATAATATTATTTGTGGAACTGGAAGTAAACTAAATTCTTAGCTCCCTGGCGGCCGTGGCAAAAGGGGAATAGGAATAGAGCAGTTAATTGTAGTTGTGGCTAGAAACACAGTTCTTTATTTTTTAAAAAGATTTTATTTATTTCTAGAGAGAGGAGAAGGGAAGGGGAAAGAGAGGGGGAGAAACATCAGTGTGTAGTTGCCTCTTGTGCGCCCCCTACTGGGGACTTGGCCTGCAACTCCACCCAGGCATGTGCCCTGACTGGGAATTGAACCAGCAACCTTTTTGTTTGCAGGTGGGCACTCAATCCACTGAACCACACCAGCCAGGGCCAGAGACACAGTCCTTTAGAGTAGACATTTTCCCAGCATTATGTTTTTTAAATTTATTTTAAACCATGATCTTTCTTATTGTAAAAGCAATAATGCTCATTAATTGGAAAACCTACACACCCACAAAAAAATAAAATAACTGTCATACATAATTTCATCACCTCTATTTAAAACCACAGTTTTTTTTTCTATGTATATTTACATATGAGTTTGTGTCATTTTTGGAAGTTGGGAATACTGTATGCACAGTTTTGAATCCTGATATCTTATTTAACACGGGAGAGGCATTTTCCATGTCATTAGTCTTCAAAAACATTTGAAATGGTTGTGTAATGCTCCATCCTGTGGACACGCCCTAACTTATTTAACCGCTCCATACGATTAGACATCGAAGTTGGTTTCCCTGGTGATACGCGTATCACTAGAATGACCAATCTTTTATATCTCTGTCCACGTCTCTGATTATTTCCTTAAGATATTTATTAGAAGGGAGTATATTTCTGAGTCAAAAAGTATGAGTTTTTAAGGCTCTTGATACACATTACCTAGTTGTTTTCTAGAAAATTGGCACCAGTTCATACCCTCACCAAGAGCTTAAGAGAGCTGGCATTAAATTTTGAGAAGAATTTCTCCTGTGAAGACTGACTAGGCAGTTCAGACTTGGTTGTTTGGACGGGAGGGAGATGTGAAAGATTTTGAGCAAGGTCTGACATGTTCAGAACTAGTTTCCAGAAGAACAATTTTGGCTGGAGGGTGGAGACTGGACTGGACGGGGCAAAGTGAAGGTGGGGGACCAGTGTGGGGATTCACACCTCAGTGCTGGGAGAGTCAGTTGCAGCAGGCCAGTGTTGGGGATGGGGAGTAGGGACATTGTTTTGTTTTGCTTTTAGATTTTATTTATTTATTTTTAGAGAGGGAAAAGGTGGGAGAAAGAGAAACATCGAACTGTGGTTACCTCTTGCACGCCCCCCACCTGAGACCTAGCCCGCAACCCAGTTATGTGCCCTAGACCGGGAATCGAACCTGCGACCCTTTGGTTTGCAGGCCGGCACACGATCCACTGAGCCACACCAGCCAGGGCAGGCAATAGGGACATTGTTGAGGAGGCGGCCTTGGTTTCTGGTCTGAAGAGGGGAAGGAAGGGAAGAGAGGAGACTGGCCTTGGGTGTGGTTTTGAATCCTGGTGTTTGAGAGGTGGATCGTGCAGCCTCAGAAAGTGGAATACCGGAGGAAAGCAGGCGCCAGGTACAGCAGCAGGCTCGGCTGGACAGTCTGAGTTTAAGGACACTCCTAGGATATACCTGTTGGCCCCTCCTAGAGCCCGAAGGTGAGGCCAGGCTCGGGCTTGGGATAGTGGAGGAGAAAGCCGTGCTTGGAGGAAACACACTGGTCAGGCGATGGCAGTGGTACGTAGGCTCTGACCCGTCCTTTTCGCCCTCTCCAGGTCTCGGTTTCCTCATCCTCATCAAGGGGGCTAAGAAGCTGAGCACAGAAGGGAGAGGGCCTTCAGGGAGGGAACTCTGGTGGCAGCTGCAGGGAGGGCAAAAGCAGGCTGACCCTGGGACTTAGGACTTCCAGGCTTTTCTTTGGAGGAAGAGCCAGGACCCCCTCTCCCGGGTGCTGACCGCGGCTCTTCCCTGCAGGTACAATGCCCAGGAGTACTACGATCGAATTCCCGAGCTGCGGCAGATCATTGAGCAGCTGAGCAGTGGCTTCTTCTCCCCCAAACAGCCTGACCTGTTCAAGGACATTGTCAACATGCTCATGCACCATGACCGGTAAGCTAGCGGCCCACGGAATCGGGCAGGTGGCGCTGCTGGGCTGGAGAGGGCTCGGCGTGTTTGGGAGGCTGGACAGGGGTCCTGGGTAGTTGGGGCTGGCTCCCTTGGAGGCAGCATCACTCTGCAGACCCCCAGAAAGCCACCAGGACGGGACTGACTTGGCCCTTGACCTCATGGAGCTCCCTGCTTGTCTGTTCCCTTCCAGGTTTAAAGTCTTTGCGGATTATGAAGACTATATTAAATGCCAGGAGAAAGTCAGTGCCCTGTTCAAGGTAAGGAGGGATCCTGGGCCAGGGGCTGGCAGGGCTTTGGTGGCCCTGACTGGGAGGAGGTGGAAGCTGGGGACCCCACCTGCAGAGTGAACCCAGAACTCCCTTTTGGCCTGTAGAACCCAAGAGAGTGGACACGAATGGTCATCCGGAACATAGCCACCTCCGGCAAATTCTCCAGTGACCGCACCATTGCCCAATACGCCCGGGAGATCTGGGGCGTGGAGCCTTCCCGCCAGCCCCTGCCTGCCCCGGATGAGGTGATCTGAGCCTCCACACCAGACTCCAAACCTGCCGCCGAATCCGTTTGCAATCCCTCGGGCCAGCCCCAGCTCCTCAACCAGAGGGTGGGGTCCTGGAGTTAGATCTCTAAGCCTCTTCCTGAAACACTCATTTACCCCCAGCCTTGAGGTCACAGCGTCCAGTGTGACTGAGGACACTGCTCCCATCCTGTCTTCAGGCTTCCTGGTCCCTCCCTTTTTATGGGTCTGACCAACTGTACCCCCCCCCCGCCCCCCAATAAATTGATTCTCCTTGGGAGCCTCCTTAAGTCCTCTCTCTGTTGGGAAATATTTTTAGCTCGGGGCGGGCACAATGGCAGCTGCGCAGTCACCATGGCTTACCCCCACCCGCAGCAGGTGCGTCCCCTCCGAAGGGGGCGGTGGCCCATGGACACAAGGCCCAGGATTCTCCAGCCCCCTTCCTGACGTCACCCTCCACGCCTCTCTTCCCAATGCTGTGTCCATACTAGGGCAGCAGCCTGCCAGGCTGGCCGGGGGCGGGGCATCCGCCAGGGTGGGGCCCGCCAGGGCTGGAAGCCGGGACTTCGGTTCTGGGGACTACTGAAGATTCCCGGTGTCCGATGAGGAATCAGGGAGGGGGAGAGGCCTGTGGAAGGTTGGCGCCTTCTTGACTCCGCCCTCAGCCCCGCCCCACTGCGGCGTTTTAAGGGTCTCTAAGCAGGTGGCTCTGCTTCAACCAGATTCAGGGAAATATTTGGGCGGGGGACATTCACAGGCTGTCTAGGCTAGGCCAATGTTGCCCCCACATCATTTTGGGGAAACTGAGGACCAGAAAGGGCCTGTTACTAGGCCTCGCATCATCTAAACTGAAGTGTGGGGGAGGTCCCGATTCCCCAGCTCCGAGTCAGGGAGTGGCAAGTCGTGTGAGGCAGGTTTTGGGGCGGGTGGTTTCACAGTGAGTGTGTTTGAACCCAAAGTCCGGAAACGGTTACTGGCTCCCCTAGGCCCGGACTGTGGGGACCCCAAACTGCCTGCAGCTGCCCCTCCCAAGTTCCTCTTTGCTGGGGGCTCAGGCATCAAGGCCTCCAGTCTCCAAACTGAGGAGAACGCACCCGGAGCTTGCATCTGCCCCTTTCCATCTGGCACCGTGGGAGCCAGGTTTCCGGGGCCCCAGTCCCGCCTGTGTGAGTTGGAGCTCCCCCTACAACATCCCCAGACATCAAGGTGTCGTCTCCAGGTAGTGGCGTTTTCATTCTTCCCTCCCCACAGGCCCCTCTCCCCAAAATGCTCCCATCTTGCTCTAGCCTCTCCCCCGGACTGTCACAAGGACCCAGTGCCCCACGCCCCAGATCTCCACCAGGCCTGTGCCCCTCGTGGCCCGCAGGAAGAAGTCCGGCCCTGGGTCGGCTTAGCCCCGTGGGAACGGTTTGTTTCGAAAACAGGAACCCGGGCCGGGGGCTGGGCGGGGCGCCCCTTCCCCACCGCAGTCCGCTTCCTGCCCCTCCCGGCTTCCTCTGCCCAGCACCAGGCAGGGCGGGGGGCATAGGGGCGTCTGGGGTGGGGGTATAGGGCCCTCCACGTCCCGCACGGCCTGACCTCCGCTCGCCCACCCTCGGCGCAGCCAGTGGCGCAGCCCCCAGCGCGCGTCCCTGGCCTCTGGGCGGCGCGGCAGGGGAGGGGTTAAGCTGCCGCAGGGACCGCCGCGTGCGGGGCGAGAGGGAGCCCCGGGTGGGGGAGGCGCAGCAGCGGTGCAGAGCCCGGCGCAGGGGCGGGGAGGGAAGGGGGCGGCCGCGCGCGGGGGCGGGGCGGCAAGCCGCGGGCCGCCGCGCGGAGAGCGGGCGGGAGCCGCAACCGCAGCGAGGCCGGCGGGCAGGAGCGCACGGAGGTGGCGCCTCCTGGGCCGGGTGCGGACTCCTTGTCGCAGGTCCCAAGAGTGAGTGAAGCGTGCGCGGGCGCGGCGACGCGTGGAGGAGGGCCGGATCCCTGGAGGCCCCCTGGGGCGGCGGGTGGATTGTTGGGCGGGGAGTCGGTGGCTGGGGTCCGGGGAAGGAGGGAGCGGCAGAGAGAGATGAGGTGCCCTGGACAACCCGCTGGAGGGGGCGGCATCGCGGGGCACTCTGCCCTTCCCAGCCACCTCTCAATGGACCTCCCCCCGCGGAACCCCCATTTGACATATGAGAAAATTGAGACTCCGAGAGGCTAAGTGACTCTCAAGGTCAAACAGCAAGGAAGCGGCAGTCAGGAGGGGATAGCTCTGGGTGGCTCCAAGGAAAAAGTCCGCTAGAGAACTCCATGGAGTAGCCCCAGCTCCCCCCTCCCCAGCCCGAAGCGGGGTACCTTTTCCGTGGCGCAAAGCTCTGCCAGTGGCGGGAGGAGGGGGTAAAGGGTGTTAAGGTGTTTGTCCCAAGGGCTGGCCCTGGACCACGGATGAAGGGGTGGTGGTGGAATGGGCGTGTGTGCGTACCCACGGGAGTGCGAGCGTATGTGGGAGAGTGTACATGCGTGTAGGTGCACTGTGTGGCGTGTGTGCACACGTGTGCGGATGTCAGCGCAACCTTGGCGGAGGAACTCCAGGTTGGCCTGGCTGGAGTGAGTAGAGGGTCCGAGAGCCGCCCCCATGAATGTGTTTTGCATTCTGAGGTACAAAGCTGGATATGTTTGCCCGAGGGTTCTCGGCGTGCGCAGGGTGTGGGTGCCATTGTGTGTGTGACACAGAGGCTGACAGGCGAACGCCTAGGCCCGGGTGTGTATGAGCCAGCAGGGGCGTCTTGCACCCCAGTGCGGGTCCCTGGTCTCGAGTATAGAATGAGTGTCCCTGCACAGGTGCGTACTGTAGTTGCTGGTGGAGACCTACGGGCACTCTCCAGCCCCCACGGCAATGGCGCCCCCTTCTGGGCACCCTACTTTGCGCGTCCGAGTGTGGCCCACCAGTGTGTGCGCTCACAGTTCGACTGTGCAGTACGGAAGCCTGGGGTCAGGAGCCGGAGCTGGAGAGGAGGGATGCTCGCATAAAGGCTGAGCCGGGGCCCCTGGGGCCTTCGTGGAGGAGGTGGCTAGGGAGCGCGCGTTTCCCAGGCTCAGGCTTCCAGCTGACGCCTCCGGGCCGCTGCGGGCTCCCTCCGCCCCCACCCCCGTCCCCGCCCCCGCCCTAGGAATGTTCCTCTCCATTCCAGCCCTTCTCCCCAAGGGCAGGCCCCTGGGGGCCGCTACAGCCCCGCCTCCCCTTCCCCGGAACCTGGGAGGGGGCGAAGGCGGCAGGACGCCTGGGTTCCTCCCTCCTCCCATCCCAGAGAGAAATTCCTCCGAGGTCCCCTCAGGCTCTGGGTTCCCAAAATAACCCTGCGGGGGAAGGGATGCTGTGGAGGGAGGGAAGCGAGAGGGGCGTAGAGCCGAGCTGCGGTTGCTGCAGGTGCCTCTGTGCGGGGGGAGGGCGCCAGGAGAAGAGGGCCTACGGGGGGCAGGGGCATCAACCAGCCCCTGAAGTCCCGGCCGGTCCTCATCCCCGGAGTCCCTCGGCCTTCTGGAGACTCCGAGGTTGGGCCGGAAGTCTCTCGGCCAGCTTGTTTCCCAACTGGTGGGTTGCACCATCCCAGGCCAGACCGTTTAACCCCGGGAGTGGCCGCGGCCCACGACTCCGCCCCTGCCCAGTAGGGGGCGTGCCAGCCCCGCCCCGTTCCTGCCCACTGGCGGCTCTCCCCGCCAGCGCCTCCGCAGACTCCCACTCTACCTCTCCCGGGACAGGGATCCAGTCCCAGACCGGTGGGAGGCTCCCGGAGCCCAACTCGATCCAGCCTACCCACGCCAGCGGCCATGGCGGGCACCCTAGACCTGGACAAGGGCTGTACGGTGGAGGAGCTGCTTCGCGGTTGCATCGAAGCCTTCGGTGAGTGACACGCGAGCACACACCGAGCCTGAGCGCAGCCAGGGCCTGAACCCAGGCCCCAGCTTCCCAGGGTGGGCTCCCGGTCCAGACCCACTCAGCTCCGCATCGAAAGCCTCCTCTTTGTCGTAGAGAGGTCCCCATGCTTCAGAAAGATAACATTTCGCTTCCCTAGTATGCTGGCATTGAAGGCAGGACGGGGTCCCCAGACTCTGACATGCAGGGAGCATTATCTGTTCCCCCCGGGAATCCGGAGGAACTCTCTATCTCCGGCCTGAGAGCTGTTTCCGGCTGATGCGGGGAGGCTTATCTGGTGAAGGGGTGCCCCTTCCCCCAAGCACTCAGGAAATGACCTCTGGATTCTTGACCCTGGGGAACCCAGGCTCCTTCCGCTCCAGCTGGTTCCCCTCCCGAAGCTGAGCCCGACTCAGACGCTCACCTCCTCCAGTTCCTCGGATCCTGCCTTATATCTCTCCCGCCCTACCACTTCTCTCTAACCTGCCCCCTGGTTTCTGGTTTGGGAATCCTGGGAGAGCAGGAGATGCGGGGGGCGAACAAATACCCGAAAGGCTGAGGGGTAGGGTTTAGGGACCATGGTTGCTGGACAAAGAGACGACCATTTCTCTTTGACCCCCCGGAGTTAGATGACTCCGGAAAGGTGCGGGACCCGCAGCTGGTGCGCATGTTCCTCATGATGCACCCCTGGTACATCCCGTCGTCCGAGCTGGCGGCAAAACTGCTCCACATATATCCTCCGCGGGCCTGGCCAGGGGCCCTGCAGTCCAACCCCCCCAGTGAGCCCAGGCCCAGAGAGGGCTTCCTTTCTAGAGCGGGGCCCCTCCAGAGTCCCAGAGTTCAGGCTTGGCCCAGCCTCCCTCGAGGGGACAGCCCTAGGCCAGGCCCCCCCCTTGGCTCCCCACCCTGGGTCTTGCCTTCTCCCTCCCCACAGCCCAGGACCCTTCCCTACTCCCAGTTTGGTCGCCTTCCTGCCTCTCCCAGAAACCAGGCTCTGCTCACAGTCGCCCCCAGAACCTAGCCCCGTTCCTCTCACCCACCCTCCTAAAGCTCACCCCTCATCCCTCCTTTCAGTCTCTTTCCAGAGCTCCTGCCTGGGCCGCACCCCTGCCCCAGACGCGGTCCCCAGCCTTCCTCCTAGAGCCAGGCCCCGCCCCCTGCCTCACTTTTAGATTTAGGCTGCACCCTGGTTTTCCTTAACTCTCTTTCACCTACCAACAATCCCGGAAGGACAACTCCAGCTCGCTGCAGGTGAAAACATGCCATCTGGTCAGGTGAGTCTTCCCTCCTGGGCCACTGTCCCCTCCTTCCTCCGCTCCCTTCTCCCAGGCTTCACTCTGGCCTGAAGGACTTGGTTATGTGGGTTTGCCCCAGGTTCTGTCCATCCTTGGAGTGATACCACAGGCCTGCGCCTTCCTGGCCCTGGCCTGAGCTCTCCCCATCTGCCCCGGTTGGGGGTGGGGAAGGACAGAGCCAGGACAGGGGGAACCATGGCTCGAAGCTCTTTCCCCCTTTATAGGGAACTACAATACCAGGGGGCTGGGGGGGCGGGGCGGGGGAGGGCTGCCTTGGGTGACTCCTGCTCCCCTTCAGGTACTGGATCTCAGCGTTCCCAGCTGAGTTTGACTTGAACCCTGAGCTCGCTGAGCAGATCAAGGAACTGAAGGCTCTCCTGGACCAAGAAGGGAGCCGCAGGCACAGCAGCCTCATTGACATCGAGAGCGTGTGCGTGGGGGGGGCTCTGGGGCGGGGAGGGCATCCGGAATCCTACACTGTCTGCGCTTAATAAATGTTTGTTGAATTGAATGAGTGAGGGTCATGTCACTCTCTTGCTTAAAAACCTTCCGTGGTTCTCTGTCGCCTTCAAAATGTTTCGGCTAGAGATTAAGGCCTCTCGTGGCCTCCTGCCTGTCATCTTCCACAGCCCAGTGCCCATCCCACGCACCTCATCCTGTAGTCACATGGGTCCACTCACCGTGCTCCAGCTCCGCATCCTCTTCCATCACAACACTTTGCTCATATTGTCCCCCTTGCCTCTCTGTGTCATCACACTCGGCTCAAGCGTGGAGTGCCTGTGGGCTCTGAGGGCCCAGGCTCTCTCAGGGCAGACTTTGTTGTTTCCTCTTCTGTCCCCCCGTGACCCTTCGTGCAAAGGCACTTTGTACACACGCCATGCTGTTTTGTGATCGTTTCTGTGTCTGTCTCCCTCCGTAGCCTGTGAGCTCCTCGGGGGCAGGAACCCGTCTCGCTCATCTCTGTATGTCCCCACCCCCCGCGTCTAGCACAGTGCTTGGCACAGAGCGCGTCTTCCATAATTGTGTGTGGAGTGTGTGCTGAGGGGGAGATTGCAGGAGTTCTGGGACTGGGGACATTGTGGGTGCCCTCAGTCGGCTTGAGTGGTGTGTTTGCATGAGGGTATCTCCAGCAAAGGGCTCACTGCCCTTGCCACCCGCCCCCAGCCCCACCTACAAGTGGAAGCGGCAGGTGACTCAGCGGAACCCTGTGGGACAGAAAAAACGCAAGATGTCTCTGTTGTTCGACCACCTGGAGCCCATGGAGCTGGCGGAGCATCTCACCTACCTGGAGTATCGCTCCTTCAGCAAGATCCTGGTGTGGCCCGAGGGCCTTTGGTCAGGGGTGGAGTGCAGGCTGGGGCTGGGGTCCCAGAAGGGGCAGCATCCCTGGGGTAGGTGGGGTCACAGGGGAGTGGGTGGGTGTTTTCTGTGTAACCACCAGAGGGCATCTGGAGGGCGGGGAGTGGCCATGGGTAAGGGGAGGGGCCCACAGGGCACTGAGGCCTCTCCTGCCCCCAGTTTCAGGACTACCACAGTTTCGTGACCCATGGCTGCACCGTGGACAACCCTGTCCTGGAGCGATTCATCTCCCTTTTCAATAGTGTCTCGCAGTGGGTGCAGCTCATGATTCTCAGCAAGCCCACAGCCCCACAGCGCGCCCTGGTCATCACACATTTCGTCCACGTGGCAGAGGTGCCTGTCCCTCTCCTGTCCCTTCCCTATCTCCCCAAATGCTAGTCTGGCCGAATCCCTCCTTTCCATGAACCCACTGCCTCCACTCCAGAAAAGCTGGACCCAGTTCTGGACTCATTCAGTGACTCCTCCCTCCCCCTCCCTGCTCTCCCTTTGTCCCCCAGAAGCTGCTGCAGCTGCAGAACTTCAACACGCTGATGGCAGTGGTGGGGGGTCTGAGCCACAGCTCCATCTCTCGCCTCAAGGAGACCCACAGCCACGTTAGCCCTGAGACCATCAAGGTGCCTGGGACTGGAGGGTCAGGGGAGCAGCCTTGTCAAATCCTGGGGTCAGGCTTCCCAGGTCTGGCTTCCCTGGAACTCAGGGCAGCAAGTGAGCACTAGGCACTGCTGCCTTCATCTGACGGATGGGGAAACTGAGGCTCGGCGGGGCTAAATGCTTTTCCAGGTTAAACAATGAAAGAGGCAGAGTTGGGGCTCACCGGTCTGGTCTGCCTGATTCCAAAGCTTCGTTTTCTTCTCCTTTTATTTTGCTTAAGATACTGGGTGCCATACATGTAGAAAAGCATAGAAAACACATTTACGGTTTAAAGAGAGATGATAAAGAAGACGCCTGTGTAACCACCACCCAGGTCAAGAAGGAGAACGGTGACACAGGCCCGGGAGCCCCCAGTACCTGGGAGTATAGCTCCCTCCTCATCAGAGGGAACCAATGTCATGGCTTCCCTGATGATAACAACCTTGCTTGTCCTCATAGCTTTACCGCCTATGTGTGCATCCCCGAAGAGTGTGGGTTTCTTGTTGCCAGTTTTCGAACTTTCTATGAATGGAATTATGCTGTTCATGTTCCTTTCTATCTCCTTGCATTCTTACATTCTGTCATGTGGAGCCGCCGTTCCTTCATTTCCATTACTATATGATATTTTATTGTAAGTTCACCCCAGTTTATGTATCTGTCCTACAGCTGAACATCTGGGGTTTTCCAGTTTGGGCTGTTATGAACGACACACCTAAGAACATTCTTCTCATGTTGTGCTGCTTTGCCTCCTGAGCCTCAGTTTCTTCCCCTGTTAAATGTTGATAAGCTGTGGCCAGACCTGGTGTGGAGGTGGTTTTGGGCAACGGGTATTCCCTTGAACTCATGATGTATGAACTCCGACCCTCAGGGGCTAAGGGAGCCAGTGTTAGGGGGCAGCGAGGGAGGATTTTGACTTTTCACCCATCCCTGACTCTGACCCTTATCCTCTCCCCCATTTCTAGGGCCGAGTGGGGAGGATGGCTGAGCCAGTGATGCGGGTATGTGCGTGACCTTCTGCTCTTTGTCCCCCAGCTCTGGGACGGTCTGACCGAACTAGTGACGGCCACCGGCAACTACAGCAACTACCGGCGGCGGCTGGCAGCCTGTGTGGGCTTCCGCTTCCCCATCCTGGGCGTGCACCTCAAGGACCTGGTGGCCCTGCAGCTGGCACTGCCTGACTGGCTGGACTCTGCCCGGACGCGACTTAATGGGGCCAAGATGAAGCAGCTCTTCAGCATCTTGGAGGAGCTGGCCATGGTGACTAGCCTTCGGCCACCAGTGCAGGCTAACCCTGACCTGCTGAGCCTGCTCACGGTGAGGGTCCAGGCATCAGGGCTGGTAGCCACACTTGGTCCTGGGTTGGCACGTAGCTGCAGGCTTGGCCTTGGGTCTGGTCAAGGGACTAAGATCCAGCCTGTGCTCCAGGGTTTGGAGTGAACTCTGAGATGCGTTCCAGGCTCCAGACATGCCCGTGGACTGCGGCCTGATCTCGAGGCTGGTGTGTGGCCTCTGGGTTGAGTCCCCAGCAGTGGGTCACTTTCCAGGTTTAGGGCCAAGTTCTGGATTCTGGGTGCAGTGGCTTCTAATCCTGGCCCTGGGCACTGAGATTCTGGGCTTGACTGTGGACTCAGTTGTGAGGTCGAGGGCAGGATCTGGGCTCTAGTCTAGATCTGGACCGGGTTCTAGATCTGGGGCCAGGGCTTAGGTTTCAGGCTTGGAGTGAATTCTTTGTTTTCCTGGGCTCTGGCCTGGGATCAGGGCTGAAGTCTGAGCTGCATCCTGGATGCTGGGTTGGGTTCTGGGTTCGGGGTGAATTTCCGAGCCCTTGGCTGGGTTCTGACCTGGATTCTGGGCTGAGATCTTGGCAGTGTGTTGTGCTCAAGGTCAAGGTTTAGGGGCAAGCGTGGGTTCTGGTCTGCGTGCTAGGCTGGCACATGGTTGCTGGGGTGTGTTCTAAGTGGGCCTTTGTCCTGAGTCTAGCTTCTGGACTGAACTGCGGCCTCTAGGTGGACCTGTGACCCTGGGCTCTGGGCAGTGGGCTCCTGAAAGCAGCAAGGGCCCGTGGGTGTGATCGGACCTGTGTGTCGCAGGTGTCCCTGGATCAGTATCAGACAGAGGATGAGCTCTACCAGCTGTCCCTGCAGCGGGAGCCGCGCTCCAAGTCCTCGGTGAGTGGGGGACTCTCCTTCACCTCCCCACCCCTTTCCTCCCCAACCGCTGCCCGTCCTGGGAAGCCCAGGTTGTGAGGGGTTGTATCTGATAGGGGGTTTTCCCAGCAGGATGGCGTTAGGTGGGTGGTGGGTAGTCCTAGGGAGGGCTGGAACTGAGCCTCAGACTCAGCCACTGCCTCCCCCACCCCGCTTGGTGTTCAGGCTCCCTCCTCCCCAGGGCTTCTCCTCTCTGCTCCCCTGGGCCCTGGGCTCCCTCACCTCTGACCTTCGCTCAGGCATGACCATTCCCACAGCCAACCAGCCCCACAAGCTGCACCCCACCTCCCCGGGCCCCAGTGCTGGAGGAATGGACCTCAGCTGCCAAACCCAAGCTGGATCAGGCACTCTTTGTGGAACACATCGAGAAAATGGTAGAGGTGAGACCCTGTGGTGGCCGGTTCTGAAGCCTGAGGGGTTGGGGGCACAGGTTCGTAGTGGTCGATTGAGGCTGGCTTTGATATCACCAGTGCCAAGTTCAAGGGCCAGCACTTAGCCTCCAGAAGGCATGGGGGTATGGGAAAGGGAGATGGTGGGGGAGATAGGCAGCTGCCCACATCCGAGACACCCTTTAGAACACTGGGATGAGTGTGTGGGCACGACGAGGCTGATGGTCTTTTTATTCTCCTGCCCCGTGCGTCCCGCAGTCCGTATTCCGGAACTTTGACGTCGATGGGGATGGCCACATCTCACAGGAAGAGTTTCAGATCATCCGTGGGAACTTCCCTTACCTCAGCACCTTTGGGGACCTCGACCAGAACCAGTGAGGAGGGCTGGGAGTTGGGGAAGAGGGAAGGCAAGCTCACTTCCCCCTCGGGTTTCTGTTTCCTCCTGTGGAGGCCAGGCCATTGGACCGCGTGACCTGGGCCGAGAAAGCTACCAATGCGGGGAGGCGCTCTCATCTGGTGGGGGGGCGCTGCTGGCTGCAGAGGCGCAGGGCTACCTCACTCACTGGACAGGCGGGGGTTCCACCCGCGTCTTACGAAGACTGTGGCCTGGGGACTGTTGCTACACAAATGCCACTTTATTTGTGGAGTTCACAGCTGGCGAAATGTGTGGGCAAGTTGAATTCCTGGGTAACCTGTTTTTAATGAATAGATAAGAAAGGCTTGTAATTAGCCGCATCCACTTGCTTATCAACAATTCACAAGCTGACCATTTGGATAAATAGCTGGTTGTCTGACATTGGTTAAACGTGCCCACTGCAACCATATTCATACCCCTGTTTTGCTGAGCAGACAAAATTCCAATCAAAATTTATGGTCCGCCTCAGGTTGAGTTATTATTTTTTTAATGCCAATCCATATTTTAAAAATCTGGGTTTTGTTTTTTTTTCCATATTGCAAAAATCCCTGGTTAAAAAAAGATTAGGTAGTAAAATAGATTTGTAGTAAACAAAGTGTATAAAGTTAGAAGTGGAAAGCTCCCTTCCCCCTTTCTTATCCATTATGATATTATCATAAACTCTTAGTAACACCGTTAGCAGTGTTCCTGGTTTGGCAGTATGTGTACCCTTCCAGTCTCCCCAGCCCCATGCATGTGCAAATTCACATAGATTGTGCTTGCCTGTGTCTGTGTCATGGACAAACAGAATGATGGTATAAATATCGCTCTGCCCTTGGTGTTTGTTGCAGATGCCTTGTTTTTCCCCTCAGAGTTGAGGCTGAGTTCCATGTTATCTCCCTGTGTTGGTGGGTGGATGTTTTCCCAGGCCACCCTCCCAGTGAGGCTATAGCCCTTGGAGGCCTTCGAGGCCCCAGCTTCGTGCAGGGGTCTCAGCCTTACCTTCCCACCACATGCAAGCCCCGGGCCCCACGCCTCGCCCCTGGCTAGATACCCAAACCCAGAACCTGGCTCACCAGGTGGGAGATCCCTCCTGAGGCAGCTGCAATGTCCCGCCCCCAACTCACTGCCTCAATTTGAAGCTCCCTCTTTGTTTCTGGAACTCGGGGGGTTCCATTTCTTTCTTGCAAACACAACGTATGCATTTAAAGCAATTTTTGATATATTTTAACCAGCACCTAGGTATTTGTAGCAGTGGGGTTTTCAGTTTTTAGTCAGTGTCATGACAGAACTGCACGCCTTGCTTTTTTTTTGCTTTTGTTTTCCACTTAAACCTCTGTCATGGACATCTCTCCATACCGATTCATGTAGAGCTACCTCATTCTTTAGAACAGCTCTGGAGTATTCCAGGATGCACTGGGCATCATTACCTCACCATTCTCCTGCTGATGGGTGTGTAGACTGTGCCCAGTTTTCGCTATTAATATACGCCGGGCTGCTGTGAACGGCTTTGTAGCGATGTACTCAGGCCACTGTTTCTGTAGGAGAAATTCCTAGAAGTGGGATAATTGAATCAAAAGATATGCACATTCTAAATTAGGAGAGAGAGACTGCCAAAGTGACCTCAGGCGAGGTTGTGCCAGCTTGCACCCCGTCAGCAGCAAATGAGTGCCCATTTCCCAACTTCCTTGCCAACCATGAAATCTATAATAAGCTTTACAATTTTTGCCAGTCTAACTGGCAAACGGTGGCTTGGTTAAATTTGCATTTCTTTAATACCAGGTGGGGTAGGATATCTTTTCATATGTTTATTGGTCACTTATATTTCTTCTGTTAATCGCCTGTTCATAGTCTTTGTCCGTATTCCACTGGGTTTGTTGGTCTTTTTCTCTTTGATTTTTCAGAATCTCTGTTAATGGATATTAACCCTTTGTTGTTGAATGTGTTTGCAAATATTTTCTTCCGGTCTGTCATTTATGTTGTCTTTTCCCATATAAAAAAAATTTAAATTTTGTGTGCTCAGTATGTCAGTCTTTTCCTTTATGGTCTCTTGGATTTGTATTGTGTGTAGAAAAGCCCTCGTGCTCTCAAGATTACAAAATTATTCTCTTATACCTTTTCAGGTACTTTGATAATTTTATTTTTTATGTTAGTGTTCTCAACTCAGTGGGAATTCAGTTTTCATGCACAGTAAGAGACCGGGCTTATATTTTTTTCTAACTAGCCAGTTGTCTGAAGGCCCCACTGATTGGAAGGGCCACCTGCGTCACATCGTGGAGCCCCAGACGCGAGGGGTGGGAGTTCACAGCAAGGACCACCAGCCTTGACAGCAATAGCTCCGGGCAGCCTGGGACCTATGGACTACAGAGACCTTGTTGTCGATGCCTCACGTGCACTATCTCATTTAATCCTCACAACCCTCCCCCCCACCCCGAGGTGTAGGAACTATTATTATCCTCATTTACAGAAGAGGAAACTGAGGCACAGAGAGATTAACCAGCTTATGGTCACACAGCCAGGGCGTAATGGAGCCTGAATTTGAATTGAGGGCCGTCTATCTCCAGAGCACATGCTCACCCTTTTCCTAAAATATGGGAGTAGGTGCAAAAACGGTTCTGTGGGAAGCCCTGGGTAACGTGGGAAACGCTGATTACAGGTTTCTTTCCGGCAGGATTATGCAAGACTTCCTTGCCCCAGAACTCATCAGAGATCTCTTTAATGCTCATGGCTCTGAACTGCTGTTTGTCAGAGCTCAGTTGGGGACACAGAGGCTGATATTCCCAGGGGAGCGTGCACAACCCTTTGCGTTTACACAACAACTCTGTAAAGTGGGCAGGGCAGGGATTATAACCCCCATTTTCCTGGGGAGGAAACCAAAGAGAACTGACTTGCTCAAGACCACACAAGTAGTTAGTAGCAGCCACTACATCTGCCGGACTCCGGTCTAGTGTTCGTTCTCTTCCCTGCACCAGGGGTCAGTATCAGGCGTTCGGTGAGGACCTTTCACTTGGTAGGGGTGTTTCCCGGTGGGATGGCTTAGGTGGGTGGTGCGTGTTCCTGGGGAGGGCTCCACCTGAGGTGCGCCCCCTGCCCCGACAGGGATGGCTGCATCAGCAGGGAGGAGATGATCTCCTACTTCCTACGCTCCAGCTCCGTGCTGGGCGGCCGCATGGGCTTCGTCCACAACTTCCAGGAGAGCAACTCCTTGCGCCCGGTAGCCTGCCGCCACTGCAAGGCCCTGGTGAGCCCCCGCCCAAGCCAAGCCCCTCCTGCTCTGGCCCCACCCACCCGCACCTGACCCTGTTCTCCCCTCTCGCCACGCCCCTGCCAGAGCTACCTCAGCTCTCAGCCTCATTAATTTCACCTGCCTCTCCTCTTGCTCTTCTGCACCTAACCCTCACCGCTAAGGCCCCAGAGAGGGTCAGTCCCAGCTCCTACCATTGAGAAGGAAGAAGTAGAGCCATCACCTGTAAATCCCTCCCCACCCCAGCACGGCCCCCCTCCTCTATTTCAGATCCTGGGCATCTACAAACAGGGCCTCAAATGCCGAGGTGAGATGGAATGGCAGGGCTCCTGGGCTGAGTTTTTTGGAAGAGTTATTATGTGGGTGGGGACTCTTACATTTTGGTGGGCAGTTGCAAAGGAGTGAACTACCTTGGAGCCAGAGAGGCATGATGATTATATGTGAATGGCTTTTATTTTGGTGAGGCAGCTTCCCAGCAACAGAGAACTCTGGAGGGGACATAGAATGGCAAGTAGAATGAAAAGAGCACTTTGGAAGGAGACTTTTGTTTTGGTGGGGCAGCTGGTCAGGAGCAAAGGAAACTGGGGAGAGGTACAGGCCTGGAGAATGGGATGGAGGGTGTGCTGACCAATGGCCCTGGCTGGGCTCCCCGATCTGTCTCCTCCAGCCTGTGGTGTGACCTGCCACAAACAGTGCAAAGACCGCCTGTCGGTGGAGTGCCGGCGCCGCGCCCAGAGTGTGAGCCTGGAGGGGTCTGCACCCTCACGCTCGCCCACACACACTCACCATCGCGCTTTCAGCTTTTCCCTGCCCCGCAGGCGAGGCTCCCGGCCTCCAGGTAAGAGGGAGTTTCATCCTGTATTGGCCTGTGGAGGAAGGGGGGCAGGGCCATTGCGGCAATGTCTTCACTTATCCTGGATGGAAACCATTTCAGAGTTTGTACAATAATTCTCTTATTTTGGGGGGGGGCGATGAAGAGGATCGGACTGGTAAGGGTCGCGGAAAGTGGCCAGGAACCCCTTCACCTTCTGAGGCTGAGGAGAAAGACTTTAATATATAAAGAAGAGTAACAATGAAAGAAGCAAGGTTTCAGTCACCCTCTTATTTTGTTAGGGAGATTGACAGTGGACCGGGGAGGGAACGTCAGCCATTTACCTGCATTTTCCTTCTTGGCTTCTCCGGAGGCCTTTCTGAGAATTCTAAGTCCCTTACCCTGAAAATCTCCTGGCTGCTCTTTTGGGGTCTCTGATGGTTTCAGGTCAGTTTGCTGACTGACGATTCCTCAAATGCTTATTTTGCTGAGAGCAGCCTGAACAACTGTGTTAAACTGGGGTCTAAGGCAGTTGACCACAACCGTTCAGATTGGCATGAGTTCTCAAAAATAGAAAAGATAAAACCATTTGCATCGAGCTTTCCAGAAGTGCTGGGGTCTAAAATGTGAAACATACAGTAAATTGACATTTAAGCAAATTGCGCTGACAAATCTGTGGCGGTGAGAAAGCTGTGGCAAAACGAAAACCTAGAAAAAGAACCTCAAAAATCGGGCCGCTTGGTCACTCAATGAATTGATTTTTAAAAAAATTTTTATTTATTTAGTTTTAGAGAGGGGAAGGGAGGGAGAAAGAGAGGGAGAGAAACATCAATGTGTGGTTGCCTCTTGTGCGCCCCCCACTGGGGACCTGGGCTGCAACCCAACCATGTGCCCTGACCAGGAATCGAACCTGAGATCCCTCGGTTTGCAGGCTGGCGCTCAATCCACTGAGCCACAGGAGCCAGGGCTCAATGAGTTGATTTTTGTTGGATGGGCCTGCTTCCGGGATGGGGCTGGGTGCCTCCTGTGAGTGGGGGAAGGGCTCCTGAAGGCACAAGGGACCTAGGTGTGGATCCTGTAACCTCTGCCACCCGCCCCCACCCCGCCCTGCCCCGGCAGAGATCCGAGAGGAGGAGGTGCAGACGTTGGAGGACGGCGTGTTTGACGTCCACTTGTAATGACGGTGAGTCCTGCCACAGCCTGTGCCAGGGCCTCCTTACTGATGGCTGGGAGAGGGAGGCCAGGGAAAGGGGTCCTCTGTCCAAATGACCTGGGCCAGGTGGACTCCTGAACTTTTGGGGGGAAGATCTTCCTCACCACCTCTGTTTTTCTCTTCCAGCTGTGACTGGATCAAGCACTCATGCCTGCCTTGGAGAAAAGACCTGGACCACAGCAGGGAGGATGGGTGCTGGGTGCTGGGGCAGCAGGCTGGGACTTGGGGGCGGGGCATGAGGGTGGCATGCGGCTGAGGGCAGGGCAGGGCAGGCCTGGTGTCCCTAAGGTTGTACAGACTCTTGTGAATATTTGTATTTTCCAGGAATAAAAAGGCCCATGTCATGACCCTAGACCATCAGAGCCTAGAATCCTGGAGGGGTGGGACAGGGGACTGTAATCACAGGGGTTAGAATGTTGGAGTCTAGAACTTTGTAGTCAGAGAAATCTTGGAAGATCTGGGATCTCACGTGTCTGGAATCCTGGGGGGACTAGAATCCTGGAGGATAGAATCTTAGGACCAGAAAACCTTAGAGTTTAAGCATCTTGGAGAGGGTCTGAAATCTGGAGGTGTTCAGAATCTGGGGGTCTACAACTTGAAACTAGCAAGTCTTTGCACTCATAATTGCTGCGCCCAGGGGTCTTGCATAACCATAGCCTTCAGCCCACAGTTGAAAATCCCTTGCGTGACAGGTGGCCTTTCAGCTCCCGCTTGAATACTTCCAGCAATGGGGAGCTCACTGCAGAGAGTCACGGGAGGGAGAGGGCAGCCCAGTGGGCCGGCTGTGGCGGGGGGCAGGGCCTGGGCAGCTTTCCTGCCTGGGGGTGGGGGCTGCACTCCTCGGGCTTGCAGCCTCCCGGCCTGGTGCTGCTGCCAGCCGGAAGGACAGTGACTTCCAGAGGAAATGCATATTGATCCTGCTCTCAGCGTCCTGTGGCCTCTCCCAACCCAGCTCCTCCCTCCTGAGTTTGCAGCACGGAGGTTTTGGGGTGGGGTGGGGGTCATTGCTACTTGAAGAAGGCTAAGGCCGTTTCTAAGGCTGGTCTAGGTTAGGATGGTGAATGGGGGTCTTCTAAAGGTTTGAAGCTGAGCCAGGCTGCCCGCTGGGGTCTGGTGACTCCAGATAGCAGCCCTGGGCGTGGGAGCTCTGAAGCCCCCCAAGCTGGGGCATGTCCTACAGTGACTATGGGGGTGGAGGCCTGAGCACCCTGACTCCTACTTGCAAAGCACAATATCTGTGGACCAGGCAGTGGCCCCAGCCCCCTCCCTCAGGGTTCCCTGACCCAATGCCCATCTCCCCCTCTGAGACCCCACTCCCCCTGGCCTATTGCTCATTTGCTTTTCAGCCGCGCATTGGGCCCCCCAGCCTTGTCCTCCACTGGGTTCCCTGCTCTGCCCCTCCTTCCATCCTCAGCCCCCTCCCGCCCTTCCCCCTCTCCAGGCTGTAATATCCGTTTCACGATTTGGGGGCTGAGTTGCTATAACAACAGACGGTGATTGTGTTGTGAAGAGCAGCTCGCTCCCTGCGCTGCCCGCCTCCCGTGCTGCCTCCATCCCTGCAGCCTGGTCAGCTACCCTCCCCCCGACTGCCCCTAGCCCCAGCCTGGCCTCTTGGCAGCGTGTGTGTGTGCATAGATGTGCCCAGGGCCGCCCCGCCCGCGAATGTGACGGGGATTGTCTTTTCACGGTTGCACGTGTGAATATGGTCTATGAGCTTCACATTGCGTGTGCATGTGTGTGCACCGACACACACTGTATTTGCTGCATTTCCCCTCTACTGTGTGTTACTGGAGAAGAGCCACTCTGGGTGGGGGCCTACTGGGCAAGGTGTCTTGAGGTGGTGTGTCCCAACTGCATCAGGTAGTCTGAACCTTGGACCTTGGGGGGAGACATTGTTGTAGCTGGGGGGGAGGGGCAGGGAGGTGCGGCAGCTGTCAGGTGACCTTTCTTGCCCTTGATGGGCAAAGTTGGCCCAGGGAGCTGGGGGTGGGGACAGGAGACAAATGCTCACTCTTCCATTCTTTTCTGCCCCTGCCCTACCCTCACCCCTTCTCACCTATAAGGGTCTGAGAGATAGTCTGTGTCACTGCACCTGTCTGTCTGTCTACCTGTGCTCTCGTGCCTGGCGGGGTGAGTCCGTATGTGTAGGCTGCAGGAAGAGGAGCCCTGGGGGCTAGATGGGGCAGTGGGCTGTGGGGTCGGAGAGGTGATTCACATCCATGGCCCTGACTCAGCAGTTCCCATTCTCTGGCTGCTCTAGCGGCCTCAGTGGGGTCAGCCCGAGGGGCTCTCCAATGTCATCAGAGTGAGCCCCAGTCCTGGGATATGGCTCAGGGATCTCTCTTCCTGACTCCTCGGTAACACCCCCGGCGGCCTGGGTCCCCCATGTCACTCCTTCACAGTCCGGAGAGAGGGAGACCTGGTAGGTGGGTGTCCCCAGTCAGTGATCGACCACTCCATGCCAGGTGCCTCGGGGGACAGGATGACTCTGCGCAGGTCCTCTGTGTGCACCTGTTCCCCTGGGCAGGTATATGCCTCTAAGTGTGTAGGCGCCCTTAAGCACAAGTTTGTATAGTTTCTTCAGCAAGCGTGTGCTTCCTGTGGGTGTCTTACCATGGTGGGGCATTTCTGCAGCTGTCCCTGTGTGTGGCTTTGGGAGTGCCTGTGTAAGTATGGATAGGTGTGCCTGGCTGTGAGTGCGTCCGGTGTGCCCACGCATGCATTGGTGGTAGAATGCGAGTGCTTTTGCATGTTTCTCTGGCTAAGGAAGCACCAGCTACCACCGGCTGTGCAGATCACAGACCCTACAACAGGAATCAGGATCCTGGAGTGAGCTGACAGAATGGTCTGGTGAAAACACACACACACACACACACACACACACACACACTGCTTCACTCAGCCCACTGTCCAACTCTGTGGTACGCACACTAGGTGCCAGGTCCACCTTTCATTGGCTGAGTGTATGAAGGGGTGCTCCATTCCTCCCGTACTGATGCAGACGCCCTTACAGGGAAGACAGTCCCGGCACCACATGCACTCTGAAACTCACGGTTGGGAGTAAACATAAAGGGGGCTGCTGTCAGTTTCCCTTTGGGGCAATGTGCAGTCGCATCTCTGCCCTCAAACCTACTCTTACTCCAGTCCAGGGTTCCAGGAAGGATTGGGAATCAGGCTTCAAACTCCGGGGTTCCCATGAGGCAGGGTTGTGAAACCCCAAGCCCCCAGGTCTACCCAGCCCCCCTCTCTGCCTGTCCCGCTCCCACCACCAGCGTCCTTGTCCCAGCAAAGACCCTGCATCCTCAGTTCAAGGGGCAGCCCGGGAGCCCTCAGGCAGTGGGAGGTGGAGGTCAGGCTAGGGGCTTGAAAAAGCCCCCAGCAGCCGCGGGCAGGGTTCCCCTTCCCCAGGCTCCTTGTTAGTCTGGGCCCGCCCCTGGGTGTAGCCAGCAGAGGGCGCCGCGGCTCGGGTCCCACACCAGTCCTACTCGCTTGGTGCCCCAAGTCGAGGCCCACAGTCTTCCCTTTGGCTCGTGCCAGCTCTGGGCGCTGCCACATGGGCCCGCCGGGCGGCGGATGCCGGACCCGAGGACCCAATCCAGCGCGTGCCTGGGTTTCTAGAAAAGGCACTGGGGCTGGGTTGGGGGTCGGCCTGTTTGGGGTCCCGGGCGCCAGGGTTAAAGACCGCGAAAGGCGCGGAAGAGCTCGGATGCCTTGGGGCCGGGACGCCTGGGTCCTTCGTGGGGGTGGAGGTGGGTCCGTGGAGTGGCGGTACTGGCGGCTTCTCCGCCTTTGCATTGGCTGCGCCGCTCGTCCATTAGCGCAACCTGGTCCAATGCGCGCGTCTGCGGGGCGGGCACTGGTGCTGATGCTGCCGTCAGTCGGTGTTGCAGGGATGCGGCGGCGGGAGCAGCCGCCCTGACTCGCAGAGCATCCTCCTCCGAGCGGCACCGCGGCGGGGCGGGCGGGGACGCGGCGGGGAGCTAGAGAGGCGCGAGGCAGCCGACACCGCTGGCCCCTGTTCTGTCACCCGCCGGAGACACGGCGGCTCCGGGGCTCTGATCCCCACCCTCCAGTTCTTGGAGCCCCCAGAACCAGGTACGGGGTTGGGAGGGGGATGCTGCGGCGGAGACGGGCGGGGGGCGGGAGCCGGTCTGGGGAGGGGAGCGACCAGAGAGGCGGGGGAGGCAGGAAGGATGGATTGGGGGGCGGGGGCGCTGCCGCGCTGAGAGGGCTGGCTGGGTGACAGAGGAGGCTAAGCGGCTGGGGGGTGGGGGTCGAAGTCTCCCTGTGGAAGGGGCACTGGCCCTGAAACTGGGGTGAATGGAGGTTGGGGGAGGGATGGGGAGAGAAGGAGGGCTGCGAGGGAGGCTCTGAAGAGGGGGTTCCCCAGTCTGTGCTCGCCCCGAGGGCTGGAAGCAGTGCTCAGCCAGAGGGGCTGGGGAGCTGTTGTGCTCTGAAGGGTCTGCAGGGGAGAAACCAGCGAGGAGCTGGGCATCGTGGGAGGAGCAGAGGGTGCTGGAGAGGGGAAAGAGTAGTGGAGAGGCGAGGAGCAGGGGCCAGGCCAAGTGCTTCATGCTGGGGCAGCAGTGAGGACCAGGCTTTACTGGGGGACGGGAGCCAAGGAGAGGAGGTTATTGGGAGGGAGCAGAGGGGAAGGTGCCAAGGTATTTGAGGCAGAGATGGGTCTGTGCCGGTGGAGAGCCAGGAAAGACGGGGGGCCTGAGGGAGAGGAGTGGAAGCTTGCAGGAGAAGGTTGGGGGCCATGAGAGAGGGAGACTGGGAAATCAGTAAGAGGGGGCTGTGCTGGGGTGGGAATGCACTGGGGCGGTGACAGGGTTATGGTCAGAGAGTGCTGCAGGGAGAGGAAACTGCGGGCCCCTGGGCTCGCTCTCCACCCCCAAAGAGGAGGGGGCCTTTTCTCATGTCCCAGCCTCCTCCTCTAGCTGAAATAGACATCTGTGTTGGGGTTTTTGGACTGGGGTATGAGCCCTTGAACCCTTGGAGACAAAATTGGCTTTTGAGGGCTGTCGTATTCTTTACTCTCAAGCCCACCTGAGACCTGGGTGAGGGCATTTGGTGCTTCACCAAACCAGTAAGGTCTGTTTCTTGGTGCCTGGAGGTGAAGGGGGAAGCCATCCAGACCTGGAGTGATGAAATCAATCCTAGGGGGTGGGTGGGTCTTGGGTCACCAGTCCTCTTGACTGCTTCAGGGAGCTTCTGTACACCTTCGGTTTTGTATGTGTTGGGGGGTGGAGGGGGTGGGCAAGGACCTCCCATTCATCCCTGCCCCTCCCTCTTGTCCACCTTCCCTGTGTCTGGGCATTCCTTTTGGGGGAGGGTGGACTTTAGGGCTTTGCATTCTTTATCTTTTGTCAGAGGAGTAGAAAAAGAGAAGGGAGGTTAGCTGGTCTCTTAACCGGGAGGTCTTCTGTTTTGTGGGTGCTTCAGCCACTCAGGTCCCTAAATCCTCCTACCTCCAGGGCTGCTGGCATCTGAGGCTGGGCTGGCCATTTCTGGGAGCAGGGGAGAAGGGTCTGCCAGGGGGTTCCTTAATTCCTACTAGAGGAGGTGTTCTCAGACCCATCCTGTCCTCAGATCTACAGGGGTGGGTGGGACTGACCGGCTGGCAAAGACCAGTGGCCACCGTTAGCGGGTGGCTGGGAGTTCTCTCCAGGAGCCCGGGCCTCTTCTGGCTTCTTCGCCTGGGCTGAATCCACACTCTGGGTTTCTGAAGATGGGGTGGGTTGTGGAGGGGTTACGGGGGACTTCTCTTTTCTCCAGATTCTGTCTCTACCCGGGTCCAGCTGCTCCCCCCTGTCCGCCTTTGCCAGTGACATAGACAACCTGACAGTGATACATACACTCCGCGGCACCCACCTAGACACACACCTGCGTACACAATACACCTCCTGGCAGCACACCGCCTACGCTCCCTGCCCAAAGAGACTGCCACCTCGCTGCCTCGGAGACCTCCCCCAGGCGCTCGCTGTTATGCACATGCCACACACGTGGCCCTTACATACCCCAGAGCCCCAGTACTGCCCTGTCAGTCCAGTTTGCCCAGTCCCCAGCCAACCATCCACCACCCCAGGTTCCCACAGTTGTCTCAGGCACACCTGTACTCTTCCATACACACCTTCCGGGTCTGGGACACACCTTCCCCTCCCAGACACCCACGCATGCACACCCTCCCAGACACATCGACAACTCCCACCCCTTCACGGCCCCAACACACATCATTAAGCATCACGTTCTCGTCTGGTCCTAAGCGCTTTGCTCCAGGCCTCTGTGCACACAAGTGTGTGCACACTGGCACACACTCAAGCCTGCCTAACAGCCCCTTTAAACCCTGGCTCACCCCTTAAGCGTCTCTCCCACTTTCATTCTCTCTCTCACTCAATCGCAGATCTTTGTACCCTCAGAGAGTCCTCCAAACCCCAGGCCCTCCTGCCCCTCCTGGTCTAGTCCACCACTCAGCCACACCTGGTCTTCCTCAGAACTTTCCCATTTCTAGGCGCCCCCACCCCAGCTCTCACCCTCAGCCTCGGGGCCCTACCCCTACCCAGTGCTGACCACGCTGGCCATTCATTCCCAGCTCCTGAGCCCAGCCCCCCTGGGGACGCCCTGACCAGGTTTTGCATGCAAGCAGCCCTGCTGCCCCATCTGTCGGGGCACTCCCTGCTTGGCCCTGTCCGTACTGGCAGGCCTGTGGGCTCTCAGAGACTCATTCAGCAAATAGCCGAGCACAGGCCGGGCACCTTATTGTCATTTACGAAGCCGTTTCTGCTGCCGCTGCCGCCGCCACCGCCGCCGCCGCCGCCGCCGCCGCCGTTTAATGTGGTGGGGTAGGGCGAGAGAGAGGCTGTGCGGGCTCAACTCTGCCCTTTGGTGGGCCTCAGTTTCCTCATCTGTGAAATGGGGTTCCTCATGGCCGCCTCACGGGGCTCTGTGAAGAGCTAGATGGGATGATTATGACAATGATCGCAGTCACAACAGCTGTATTTATTGTAGACCTGCCGTGAGCCTGGCTCTGTGCTCAGCGCTCTGGGAACTTCGCCTGCTCGGGTGCACTTGTCAGGCACATAGAAAGCCCCCGATAAACAGCAGCTCTTTGCATCATCGTTGTCATGACCTTCCACACACACCTCCACGGATACCACATTTCCTGGCACCTCACGCTTACTCGCAAGGCTGCCCTGGGGAACCATCTGTCGCCTCTGCATGGCTGGGGTGGACCCACCCAGGTTGGAATCCCCCAGCTGTGCACAGCACAGGGGTGGGCAGAGGGGTGAACTCACCCTTCCCACCACCTACCCCCCAGCCCCTAGGCAACCGTGCTTCGCCCCCCACTCTGCCGAGTCATTCAACTGCACCCCGGTCCCCAGCCCACCCATCTCCTCAGCCCCACATGCCTCGTAGGAGCCTTGTCACGTGTACCTCAAGCTGCCACCTCTTGTGCCTAGCCCCCTTCATACTTCTCTCCACGGACACACAGACCTGCTCTGGGGACCCGTGAGCCCAGCCCGCGCTGCTGGGGAACTCCTGCCCACTAGTCCTCAGACCCATTCCTCCATTCTCCCGCCTTCTTAGGCAGGGGAGGTTCCCAGTAGGTTGGAGAAGGGCCCAGGGGGAGGAATCTAAGTCCTAGCTCTGCCACTTACAGACTGTATGACCTTGGTGGGGGGGGGGTGTCTCTTCTCTTCCGCGAGTGTCAGTTTCACCATGTGTAAAAGGGGGCAGTGCTAAGACGTGCCTTACTTACTTCCCTCACTGGGCCCTGGTGAGAATCAAAGGAAACATGAGACACATGGAGTTTTGCAAACTGTAAAATGCTGAAGTGAGGAGTTTTAAAAGTAATCATTAATACAACACCCGCTTTTCCATTTCAGTCTATGCTAGGCACTGCTCTAAGTGCCTTACGTATATTATAGTAACTCTTAATTTTGACAACACCACTATTTCTTCTATTTTACACGTAAGGAAACTGAGGCCCAGAGAAGCTAAGTAACTTGCCCAAGGCCACACAGCTAGAAAAATGTAGACTTGGCCTTTGAACCCAGCTCCAGAGTCAGTGCCTCTAACCATTGCACTGTCTTGTTTTTGCCCACTGCTGAGGTGGGGCTGGGTGCCAAAGTGCATGAGGGCTCCTTTGTCTCTTCTAGGGCTGGAAGGAGGGAGCTGGAAGGGGAGGTGAGAACTGTTTGCAGCCCGCTAAGCCCGCCTAAGGTTTTAGAGGGCAGAGGGGACCCTCCAACAAACACTTTCTGTGACTGTAAGGGCTCACGTAGTTTGATGTCCCCCTTCCCTATGATTCAAGCGCCTCGTCCCGAGCATCGCTGAGCAGCAGTCATCCTGCTTCAGCTCACACACCTCCGCAGACGGGGAACTCACCATCCCCCGGAGGCAGCCTACTCTACTGTTGGATGCTTTGGATTGCCAGCAAGTTTCTCTTTATCTCGAGCCAAAATCTCCCTCCTCATTACAGGCACTTCTCCCACCTGTCCACGGGCTGCCTTCTGGGGCCACCAGAATGTGTGTAAACCCAGCTCTTCCTTCCTGGTGCCTGGGGGAGGCCCCTGCTGTCACACTCCCAGCTGGCATGAGAGGGAGCTGGCGTGAGGAGAGGACAGCCAGAGGGAGGCTGGCATTCCCATGGCTGGAGGTGTATGCAAGTGCGGTGTAGATGTGACCAGAGAAGGGGCTGAGGGGATGCCAGGAGAAGACCCCTGGCCCAGGGCTTTGCCAGGGTGGGTGTGGACTATCTCACCCTGGATTCTGCATCCATTTGCTCAGTTTGCACGGGTGGTAGGGAGGCTAAGGCCTTTGGTCAGATGGGAGGTCCAGTGGAAAGCATCTAGAATGGAAAGCCAACAGCCTTAGTTTTAGATTTGCTCTGCTGTGTGACCCTGGGCAGTTGCTGTCCCTCTCTGGGACACAGTTTCTACTGCAAAACAAAATGAGACAGACACACTCCATTAGCGTTGAGGTCTGTGTCTTTCAGCCCTAGGGGCAAACTCAGAATGTGGGTCATCTGGAGAGGGCGGTGGCCCCTGTGGCCAGATCAGAGGAGGGCAGGGCTCTGAGCACAACCCTGCCCTGTGGCCTGTGGCCAGTGGCCAGTGCAAACTAGGAGCAAGGCCCACCTCTTACTTGCCCTCGAACTTGGGCAAATGCCTTTATCATTCTAAGTGCAGGTTCCTTGTTTATAAACCGGGGGTGACACAGCTACCTCCTGGAACTGGAGGATTAAATGCACCTGGTGGTCCAGCCTCCAACTGACGCACAGTGGGGAGCCCCAAAGCTGTAGCCCAAATGCTACCGTGGCCCTGGCCTGGCTGTGGGAAGATGAGGAGGAGGTTGTCAACTGAGGAGGACCCAGAAATAGTCTAGGAGAGGACTCAGTTGGGAAGGGAGTAGGATGAGGTCCTGAGAGAAACCGAGTCACCCCAACCCCCACCCCCTCCAGCACCCATCGCCACTGGTTCAAGGATGCTGTTCCCTCTGTGATAGGGGGCTCTGGGAGCTGACCGCGTGCAGAATCCCAGATGACACTGGCGAGGTCAGTCCCGCGGAGGAGCAGTGGCCCAGGGCCAGCAGTGGCTGGCGGTGTGCGCCGCAGTGACGTCAGTTAGCAGGCAGGATATCCCGAGGCCGCTCTGGCCAGTCAGTGTTCATGCACTGACAGTGGGCACTGGCGAAGAAGCGTGGGTCTTGGGGAGCAGTGCCTGGACTCTGTGGGTGCAGGGGGCTTCCACTGCACTGCATGAGCCTGGGTGGGGGGCCTTGTGTAACTCCAGGGTACACCGTCTACTTGACATAGCTGTGCAAGGCAATGGCCCTGGCCACGGGGAGGAGAGCGGAGGCCAGATGCTGTCTGTGCATCAGGAGCTGAAGGAGGAAGGGGCATCCTCGCTTAGCAGGAACCCCCTGCTTCTGGGGAGGAAGGGTGGGATGCAGGCTGGGTCAGCAGAAGGCTGGGCCTGGAGTGAGGAGGCTGAAGGGAGGGGAAAGAATGGTGAAAAGCAGCAGGTTTCCTGGGAACCGAAGGGCAGGGTGGGGTAGAAAGGACCCAGGTGTCTGCTTAGCTCACATTCCTCTTGGGACAGTCTCAGACTGGCAAGCCTGAAGCTGCTCCAATGGGCTCTGGTCCCTGGAGAGGGAACGCAGGGAGGGCTAGGGCTTCCTGCCGGCCAACCCTGCAGCCCCTGTGCCCCTGGCACTGAGCCAGGCTGGCCTGTGCTGCAGAGCTGCGGGCTGTGGGGAGAATGAGTAATGAGCCTTGAGGGGCCGCAGGCCCAGACCCTGGCCTCGCCCCTCCCTGGAGGCACCCATAAGTTCAGCCTCTGTCCCCACAGCCCGCTCACAGACACATGCCTGCACATAACACCCCCTTCCTTCTCACATTGTCCCTGCACATCTTGGGACACACAGGCCAGTGGTATCACCCCCTCTTAGACCCTCGCTCAATTTGCTGCCACCCCCTTCCCCCAATCAGGTAACATTCTTTCTGTTTCTCAGGACCCAGGCCTCTACCTCCCAGTCCCTGGAGGCCTCTCACCATCATTCCCTCTATCTGCCCTCTGCCAACTTCCTGCCCCTAGGTGTTGAGCAAGCACCCTTCAGCCATCTCTCTAGGAGGTGGAGCTGTATGACAGAGGGGGTGGGTTGGGGACTAGGGCAGGGGAGCTAAAATCCCCTGCCTCTGCTGAGCTGAGGGGAGAGTGGACAGCAGCATGAAATCCTATTCCCTCTGCCAGTAGAAATCAATAGCTAATTAATTCCCTCCCCAAAATAGTGTCCAGAGGTGGGGGCCTGAGAGAGAGGCTGAGAGAGGCTAAGAGAGGCTAGGCCAGACTGAGACTGAGACCCTAGCAGGAGAGGGAGTAAGGATGTCACTCAGTGGCTGTGCATCTGCTGGGGGTCACTGGCTGCCCTTTCTGGAAAAGAGGGGGAGTTTGGCCACCCCCCAAACTTGAAGGTCCCCCTCCCCTGCCATGGGCTGGAGTGGGAGTGCATGTGTTTGGGGGTAAAGGCGTCAATCAGGCTGGGAGCAGGTGCTGCATTTAATTTGATTGGCTAATTAGCCTGCGCATGTTAATTACCTCCTTTACCCAATGAGGAGAGGCAGTGGCAAAGCTATATATAACCCAACAGCGTTTGGAGGGAGAGGGGCTGCTGCCAGGATCGCCTCTGCCCCTGCCTGGGACGGGGCAGCCCTTGGAGGGGCACTTGAGTCCCTGCTGGAGCCTGCAGGACTGGGGGTGGAGCAGCAGTCAGAAGGAGCCAGATGGAAGGACCTGAGAGCTGAGCTTCGAGGGTCCTGAGGACTTCTCTACCCTATCTTCCTTCTGCACACGTCACGTCGACCATCCCTGCCTTCCCCCCTGCTATGGATTTCTAGAGACCCCCTACCTTTCTCTCTCTTCCTTCATACTCCAGCTTCCTCCCACAAGCTCCTGGGCTCCCCACCACACCCCTCCAACCTCCTCCCTCTCCAAGCCACCCCTCTCCTCTTCTTTTGGAGATCCCTCTCTGAGCTACACCTGGGGCTGCCCTGCCCTTTGTCCCCTTCATGGAGACAGACAGGTATGGATCAGACAGATGGAATCTAAGTCCCAGTTCCCCGCAGGCTGGCTGTGTGACCCTGGGAAAGTCCCCAGACTTCTCTGTGTGGGCTTCCCCCGTGGTTAATTGGTATAATGGGGCTTCTCAGAGTGGTGAAGTAAAATGACATTTGTAAAAATGCCCAGCATACAGGGCCTTGACAAATGCTATTTGAATTTGGAATTTAATTTTATCTATCTTCCTTTCCTTTTCTCCCCATCAGGTCACCGTTCTCCTCCATTACTCTTCTGGCTCTGTCACTTTCCATGCACTTCCTCTCCTTCCACTTTCCCCTTCAATCTTTTCCTGTCTGTTCCTAAACTGTGGCCCCTCCGGGCTTCTTTCTCCGACTTCTCCCCACCTCCTTCCCTTCCTCCCTCCCCCAAATAAAATCAATGCAATATTCAGGAGGGTTGTTGGATATAAATAATTACGACTTGGAGTTTAACGAGATGCAAATTCCCCTCCCCTGCGTGGGGTATAAATTGCTCTCTGACAGCCAGTTACAAGGGTAATCATTTCAGAAAGGCAATTTTATGCAAATGAGCCTGCCTGCCTCCTGGTGGCTCCCCCAGCCCTGGATGAGGAGGAGGGGTGAAACTGAGAGGTGAAGGAACCCAGGTATTGGGCCGGGCCTAACTAAGGCTGAGGATTGGGAGCTGGAGGTTGAGGGTGACAGACATTTAGGTTCAAGAAGGATCTGGGCTGGTGAGTCGTGGGGTTGGGGCCCAGGAAAGGGTGAGTGTGGTTGTGGTGGTGGGAAGAGGTTGGAGAAAAGGAATCAGATGCCTGTGTCCTTGCATGGATGGAGAGGGCTTGGGGCTTGGATGCCTGGGTCCTGTCTGGGGTCTCTCCCTTACCCCATTCCCAGCCAGGTTACTCTGCGATACCATTGACGAATTGACATTTAATTAATCCCAATGAATTATTTAGCAACTTCATTATCCAGCATCAGCAGCTGATGAGAGGGAGCCGCGGCTGGTGGTGGGAGCCATGCGCAGGGGTTGGGTGGTTCAGAGAGGAGCTGGCTGAGGTCACCAGCTGGAGGAACTGGCCCTGGTCCTGACAGGAGGCGAGCATGAGGGCATCTGGGTTGGGTTCCTACAGGACTGCTACCTGGCCACATCTCAAACCAATAATGCCCTGGGGGAGTGCCCTCTCTCCCCAGGTGCTGAGCCCCAGCATTCCCATCCACGGTAGTGTCTCTCGTTCTCCAGGTCAGGGCGGCTCCTCAAGTCCTAAAGGGAAACAGCTGGGAGCTTGCTGGTGTGACTGGGGAGCTAGACACCGCCGGCCTTCCCTCTCCCGAGCCCCTCATTAACTTTTTCCCCCTCTCTTTTCTCGCAGGCATCCCTCCCCCATCTTCCATCGGAGCCCGCAGCGGGGGAGGGGAGCCTCTGCCGGGGCTCGGGGAAGCCGGCACTTGGGCCTCTGCGTGCCTCGCTCCGGGGCCAGGCCCATGGCACTGTGAGCCGGCGAGGGAGCCCCGCTCGGTGCGGGGGGCGCCCGGCCCCCTCCCCGCCCCATGTGCCCGCGGCTCTGAAGCCTGAGCGGGGCCGGGGGCCGGGCGGGGCCGGGGCCGCCGGAGGCATGGCGCCTGGGAGCCCGTGGCAGCCGCCATCGTCGCCGCTGTTGCTGCTGCTGCTGACGCTGGCAGCGGGCGCGGGCGGCCTGGAGTTCGGTGGCGGCCCGGGGCAGTGGGCTCGCTACGCGCGCTGGGCGGGCGCGGCAAGCAGCGGAGAGCTCAGCTTCAGCCTGCGCACCAACGCCACGCGGGCGCTACTGCTCTATCTGGACGACGGCGGTGACTGCGACTTCCTGGAGCTGCTGTTGGTGGATGGGCGCCTGCGGCTGCGCTTCACACTTTCGTGCGCCGAGCCGGCCACGCTGCAGCTGGACACGCCGGTGGCCGACGACCGCTGGCACATGGTGCTACTGACCCGCGACGCGCGCCGCACGGCGCTGGCGGTGGACGGCGAGGCCCGAGCCGCTGAGGTGCGCTCGAAGCGGCGCGAGATGCAGGTGGCCAGTGACCTGTTCGTGGGCGGCATCCCGCCCGACGTGCGCCTCTCGGCGCTCACGCTCAGCACGGTCAAGTACGAGCCGCCATTCCGTGGCCTCCTGGCCAACCTGAAGCTGGGCGAGCGGCCCCCCGCGCTGCTGGGCAGCCAGGGCCTGCGCGGCGCCGCTGCCGACCCGCTGTGCGCGCCCGCGCGCAACCCCTGCGCCAACGGCGGCCTCTGTACTGTGCTGGCCCCCGGCGAGGTGGGCTGCGACTGCAGCCACACGGGCTTCGGCGGCAAGTTCTGCAGCGAAGGTGAGCCGGGGGGGCCGCCGCCGGGCGCCTGGCTGCGGGAGGGAGGGGCCGGAGGTGTCCAGGGGTCGGGACCTGAGAGTGGGCACCACCACGCGAGATTTGTGAGGAGTGTCCCGTGTGAGGATGCCTGTCTCGAGAGAGCGCAAGTGGATAGGTCGTGAGCGCAGCAGCCGCAGGGTGAGGCCGGAGAGTGTGGGCGTGGCCTCTGAGGGCCAACTCCTCCCACTCCGGAGGGTCCAGTGGCTACCTGCGGGTAGTCCTGTGTAGTCAGGTCCTGGCGAGGGGGTGTATGTCTGGCGCTTGAGGACGTGTGTGACCCGCGGGTGAGGGGAACTGAGGCTCCTTAAGAGGGCTCGTGGATGTGGCCTGTGTAGGCGGGACCTATGGGAGGCAGCGGGTGGGGCCTTGAGGGCGGGGGCTCTGGGGGCGTAAGGCCTGGGGCCTGCAAAGGAGTCCTGAAAGAAGGTGGGTAGGGTCTGAATGGCTAGGCCACGCAGGGCTGTGAGGGCGAATGGTCGGCCGGGGTGGGGGTGGGGGTGGGAAGTGGTGGGGCTGCGAGGCCTGTGAGGAGCGTGAAGGGCTCTGGGCGGGGCCTCTGCGGGTGGGGGCGTGGTCGGCCCAGGAGGGCGGGGCCGGTGCCGCAGGCCGCTGGCCTTGAGCGTCCGCCGGTGAAGGGCGCGAAGCCTGGCCTCTGAGGCAGGCTGGGCCGCGACGGGTGGATGAAAGCCTAGGCGTGAGCGCGGTGAGTGTGGGGAGCAGGGCACGGAGGCGCGTGAGGGCGAGCGGGGGTTGTGAGGCCGTGACTGCAAGTTCCAGGAGGGAGGGCACCAAGTATTTCTTCTTCACAAAATCCGCAGGGCCCCTTCGAGAGTGAAGGAAAAATGAGGGAGAGGGTGGCTGAGGCAGGCCCCTGGGGCTCAGGGCTAGGAGATGACGGATTTGCTGAGGGGCCAAAAAATGGCTGGCCGCTTCTCCCGACCGAGAGGCAGGGAGTGGAAGCTTCTGTTTTGAAGACCCAGGCTGGACCAGCCTGGGCTTCGGGAGGGAGACTGGTGGTCTGGAGGGGGTTGGTAGGGCTCTGGGGCATGGCATCGGATGTGGAATAGGGGCTTGGAACGGAGGTTTGAGGGAGGGGAGGCTCTGACAGCACCCCCCACCCCGCAAGGGGCAGAAAGGGGTGAAGCGAGGGGCCAGGTGGTGGGTCGCACCAGGCCTGGGGCGGGCTGTGGTTCTAGCGGTGGTGCCAGAATGAGGGACTCCAAGGCACCTGTTGTACTTTGGCCTGGCAGCGGAGTGGAGAGAGGCTCCCCGTCTTTTTCATCCCTGGTCAGTGGCAGCTGCTTTCTGCAGATACGTGCAGACAGACACGCTTCCCGCCGCCCGCCCCCACCTCAGCTCCCCTCGAGGCCGTGGGCCACGCAGCGGTTGCATATGTCTGCCCGGAGGGGAAGTCTCTGGGGAGCGTGTGTGTGTGTGCCCACCATCTCGTGTGGCCGTGGGACGTCTTCGGGGTTGGGTGTCCTCGGGGCTGCCGGCATGTGGCCAACCCGGGGAGGCACCGAGTCTGTAGGTGTCGCCTTGGTTTGGGAAATCTGCACTTTGCACAGTATTTCGATTGTGTATCTATAGTTGTGGTAGAGGAATACATAAGGAAGGTCTTTGCATTGCTTTCCGGGGGTTATCTGGGCAAGGTTGCAGGACATATCTTCAGGAACTGTGTGTATTAAGTTAATCTGACGCCTTCTCGCCTTTTCCCCAAGGAGCTCAGGTGCTCCCTAAACTGTGAAATTGGGTGTCTGTGCGTGTATCTGCTTGCATGCACAGGCCCGTCAGTCTGGCAGTGTGTACATGTGTGAATGAGACTGTTTGACTAGGGGTGTTTACAGATTGAAGTCTGGTGCCTGGGAGAGTGAAGAGAGCTCAAGTGTCAGGGCAGGTGCTTGTGTGCAGGTGCCCACGGGCGTGCGTTTTAATGTGAGGCCTCAGTAAGACACCTGGGCTCCATGGGGAACCCTTTCTCCCATGACCTTTATGGGATTCTGTGGTCCCTATGACCTCTCCCCGTCAAACCTTGCTAAGAAAATAGGCCAATGGGTACATCTGTAATAGTGTCAACAATAACAATAAAGTGAGAAGAAAAAAAAGGAAATAGGATGAGCCACCCTTCTAACTTGATGGAAGGGAACTTTGAGCCACAGAGAGGTAGGTTACAGTGACTGGCCCACAGTGTCACCATGCAGAATTGGGCCTGGGTGTATGAAAAATGCAGCCAGAGGCGCCCCAGTCAAACAGGGCCCTTGCGTTCATTCCCTGAAAGGATGCATCGACCAGAGACTCCTAGCGAGCCAAAGTGTGTATTTCTGAATGAGGGTTGTGTGGTCTTGTGTCTGAGATGTGTTTGAGCACCTGTGTTGAGAGGAACTGTGTTGTGTATCATATGTGTATGTGCTGGATTTGTATCAGATGAATGTTTGTGTCAGAACCGTGAGAGGCGGCTACGTATCTGACCCGTCCTGTGTGTGCGCGTGAGATTCATGAAGAGAAAGGAAAGGGAAACAGTAGATGGGTGTCAGACATCTGGTACAGGCCGGGGTGCTCATGTGTGTGCGCGAACGCGTGTGTGGTACTTGTTGAGGGAGTGGCACGTTGTCTTTGATAAAAAGGCAGGGATATTCATCTCTGTATTCCCTGTGCCTAATATAGCACCAGGCACTTAGTGGGTGTTTGATAAAGATTTTTGGAATGAATGAAGAGATATTACTATGTATTTGGGAGATTAAAGGCTCAAGGTAAGGCTGTACATGCATGTGAAAGTATGCACGTGTATGTTTTCAGATAATGTTGTGGGTGGGCTTGGGCGTTGCATCTGCAGATGACAGGCGCCATGACAGCTCTGATTTCCTCCTCCCCCCCAGGACTCTATTCCCTCTCCTTTTATTTTTGTTCCTTGTTTTCTGGGCAGCTTTTGTAATATCCTGTGCTCATTCCACTTCTACCAGTACATTGTCACCTAGCAAAAGAGGAAAGAGATGGGCTCCCACCCTTGGGTATTGGGGTTAAGGGAGGAAGCCTTGAAGGAAGCAGGCCTGGCTCCCAACCTCTAAGACAGATCTCAGGACCAGAAGCCCCAAGTTTCCCCGGAAGTTACAGTTAGTTCATTATTATCTTCTTTGAGTGGTTCTCAACTTTTTCTGAGATTGAGGACATTTTTAAAGTCAGTAATTCATAGTACCCTTTCCAAATAGTAGCTCTTTTCCTCTCTGTTTATTGTGAAAATAGATGACTCAAAGCTACTATGAATTCAGGAAAGCTTTGAGATGACTTTGATGTTATATTTGCCATTGTGGTTAATCAAATATACATTAGAAAAAATAGTTTAGCTTTATGTACAAGACATACTGACCGGCCTTCAGGTATTTAGTGTGCATATGGGTTTGTGGGCCCTTTGGAACCATCCCTGCCTTTCCAGGTCTGGACATACCCATTGAGTAAGAATCCCCACGTTAGGAAATTTTCTTCTTTCCTCTGGGGTGTCTGTATGAACAGCTGAGTGTGGGTACCTGCTGCTGATTATCTGCCAAAGCTGGGATGGAGTAGACTGAATTTTGCAGTGGTTTGCATGTGAACTCCTCCTCAGGTCACTCAAGTGTGTAGAGAAAGGGCTGAAAAGTGATCAAGGAAGAAGTGTGTGCAGGTGCGTGGAGGACCTCCAGAGGAGTGGGTGCGCAGAGGTACAGGGCAGTGTCAGGTGTGTACCTGACTTGGGAGAGAAGTATGAAACTAGTGGTAAAGTGTGTGTTGGCAGCGGGGTAGATGCATGTGTCTTATGCGTGTGTTTTGTAAGTTCGTTGGTGATTTCACTCAACAGGTAGTTTTCACGGTCTCTTTTGTGATAGGCCTCGTCTTGGGACCTGAAGGGGAATCAGAGACGACTAAGACTGTGCTCCAGGAGTTAACTGTTTGATTGGGGAAGCAGATTTAAAAAAAAGACAAAACAGTCCAGCCCTGACTGGTGTGGCTCAGTGGGTCCGGCATCATCCTGCAAAGCGAAAGGTCACTATTTCGATTCCCAGTCAGGACACATGCCGGGGTTGCAGGCCAGGTCCCTGATAGGGGGCGTGCGAGAGGCAGCTGATCCATGTTTCTTGCAAATCGATGTTTCTCTCCCTGTTTTTCCCTCCCTTTACCCTCTCTCTGAAAATAAATAAGTAAAATCTTTAAAAAACAAACAAACTAACTAACTAACAAACAAACCAACCAAAAAACCAGTCTACTGTGTGGTTAAGAGAGAAGATTTTGCAACCAGACTGCCTGGACAGTAACCTTGGACTTAAGCTCTCTCTACCCTGGTTTCCTTATCTGTAAAATGGGGACAATAATAGTACCTATGTCATAGATTTGTTGTGAGAATTAAATTAGCTAATTCTCATGAAGTGCTTAGAACAGAGCCCAGCACTTAGAAAGTGCTAATAAACAACAGCAAAAGAACAACACAAAACAGTGTGACATATACCCAAAGAGATACAGTGAGGCAGTGTGGCTTAGTGATTAAACCGTAGACTCATGAGGCTCAGATCTGGGCCTAAATCTGATTTCTCTACTCACTACTAGGTCTGTGACATCAGATGAGTGCTTAACCTTTAGACTAATTTTTCCTAAATGGGGATACGCATACTTACCTCACAGGTGTCTTATGGGAATTAAAAGAATGTCTGGTACATAATGAGTGGTGAGTAAATGGTAGATACTGTTACAGGTAGAGTGCTCTTGGGGTTTTGAAGAAGGGGAGAGTTTGCAAGTTGGGAGGATCGGTAATAAAAGGCATGCTATGTAAGACTGGCCTTGAGCATTGATTAGTAAGCTTGATTTGGGGGAGGTCACTCCAAGCAAAGGAACCGGTAAGGACAAAGGCATGGAAGGAGGGAAATGTAGTCATGTCCATCGACGGGCACCAAAGAGCACAGGGAAAATGGTGGAATCTAAAGCAGGAGAAGCAGGTTGAGACCAGGTCTTGGAGTTTTGACGTAAGTCATTCAACCAACATTTATTGGATGCTGTCGACAGAGTGTTGGCAGATGGAGCCACAAATGAATTTTGAGCAGGTATATGAATAATAAGAGCTGTTTTGGAAGCTGGGAGTGAGGTGTAGAATGGATGATAGGCAGCAGAGTTATGTGGTGGAGAAATCAGTTGGGAGACAGTTCAGGAAGGGGATACAGAGGCCACGAACACCGCCTGTCTTGGCGGGTAGCAAGGAAGGGCGCCGGCAGCAATGGTAGCAGCCGCTGAGAGCCATTGCTGAGGCCGAAGCCGTGGGTCTCTGCTTCTGGTATGTGGAGGAGGTTGGGAGGGGGCAGAGATGGCGAGATTTCAGGTTTGCATGATCAGAAGGTTGGTGGATGGGTGAATGGAAAGGGGGAAGTCAGGAGGGGAGCAGGGGTGCCCCTTGGTGTTCCTAGACAGCGGTGCCAGACAGCAATATGATACCGAGCTTTGAACTGAAGGCAGGGCTGCAGATAGAGACCTGGGAGCCACACGCACGGAGAGACAGTATTTGAAGCTCTAGGATCGGATGAGGTGGCCAAGGAGAAGGTGAAAGACTTCCGACGAGCATCCAGTTGGGAGGAGGAGGGAGGGGAGCCACTGCAGACAGCGAAGGAGCAGTAGGAACAAAAAGAGAATCAGATCACACAGGCAAGGAGGGAGAGCCTGGGGCCCGGCAGCCAGTGAGCGTTTGCTAGGTGCCTTGACTGCTTTATCTCATTTAACCCCCGTGACCGCCACCTGGGATATAAGAGCTGCCATCTGAACCCTGAGCTGAGTCCAGGACCTGTTGCCCCCGCCTTTGTCCGAGCGGCCTCCAAAGCAGAGAGGCGGTCAGTCAGCTGTGTCGGTGGATTACCTGAACTTGGTTTATTGGGTTGCTTGGGGACAGCGTTTGATCAGAGGAGAGTAACTATCCCAAATTTCTCAGGCCACGGCTTCCCCCTTAAGCCAGTATGTCACGAGGGTGTTCCTGTATTGGCTGGTCAGCTGTCCCAGCACTGAGAGCGGGCAGTGGAAATCATCAGGAAAAGTCTCAGTCTTCTGAGCCCTTCTGGAAGAACTCCCTCTGGAAAGCGGGCTTTTTTTCCCCATTTAAATATACAGCTCACTGACATTCAAAACATCCAGATGGAAATCTTTCTATATGTTGCATGCCTCCCTGCCTCCGTAAGCATAATATTTGGAATGTTTTCCGGATGACTCAGGCTGTCGTGATTCCCCTCAGGTACTCCCCTGGATTGTTCCTTCTCTGAGGTTTGCCTGAAACGATGCTTGACTGCTGGACTTTTGAATTCTTATATTAGCTTTTTCTAGTTTTTCCACCTCTGCCCGCAGGAGGAGTGGTCAGATAGCCCCTCATATCCATCGCTCTCTCTGTTTGTGAACTGGGAGATCGGCATTCCCAAGCGTGTTCGGACTGTACGTCTCTAAACAGCAAGTGGAGTCTGGGCGGAGTCTGAGGAAATAACAGGTTCCCTGCCCAACTGTTACGATGCCGGTTTTGGCTGCTTAGAACCTTTTCTCTTCTTTCGTTCAAGTCTTCATCACTGTCCTCCATAATGGATCTGCTGCAATCACAAATTTATGTTGGGCAAGACAGCACCATCTATGCCCTCTGGTGGGGCAGTCACAACCTATATGTGTGAAAATTGAGTAAATGAGGTCATGTATGTGGAATCACTGTCAGCTCTAACATCCCATATCTGTTGTCCTGACAGTTTCTGTGGTTGGAAATGGCTCTGGGCAGAATGGGGCCAACTGCTCAGGAGAGCAGTACAGGGAGCGACTGCCGTGAGGCTCCAGCGATGAGGTAGATGTTCCCAAGGAAATCCTCCTATGGCAGAATGGCTAAGAGCATGCGCTGCCTGGGTTTGAATCCCAGCTTTGCTACTTGCTAGCTGTGTGAACTTGGGCAGTTTACGTAACCACATTGTTCTTCTATGTCTTATTCTGTAATTGAATAACAATTTTCAAGAAAGGACTAAATGAGTTTATATATGGAAATCCTTTACAATGTGCCAGGTACTATCTAAGTGATCAATAAATGCTACCATAATTATTATATTATTTTTAAAATCCTCGCCACAGGGTATGTTTATTGATTTTAGAGAGAGAAAGGGAAAGAGAAAGAGAGACAGACAGAGACAGAGACACACACACACAGACACACACGCACACACACACACAGACATCGATCAGTTGCCTCCTGTATGTGCCCCAACTGAACCTGCAGGGATCGAACCTGCAACCTCGGTATGTGCTCTGACCAGGGATTGAACCCCCAACTTTTTGGTGCATGGGCTGAGGTTTCAATCAACTGAGCTTCCCAACCAGGGCCGCCATAATTGTTAATCCTAATGGTCAGGGAAGGCTTTGAGGAAGAGGTGGGACTTGGCTAGAGCAAGAATGACTGAATGAGGTTGGTGCGGGTGGAAAGGAAAGTGTGAGGCTTTGCCATAAGGAAAACAGCCTAAATGAAGAGTCTCGTGTACCAGTCAGCGGATGTGTGTCAAGTGTCTCAGGGGCAGGTGAGGAGACCAAGATGTCTGTGCTTCGTGAGAGATAAAAATCAGAACTGTGGATGACAGTGAACTCCTAGAAGTCTTGACTTCCAGGCCAAGAACGTAGTTTTACTGGAAGTTTTAAAGCCAGACAGATTTGGGTTCAGATTTTGGCTTTGTCCCTCATCAACAGTATGACCTTGGAAAAGTTTCTTCCACTTTCTGAGCCTTGGTCTCCCCATCTCTACAAGGGAGCAATAGCAATATCCGTCGACGAGGGGTTGGTGGTGAGAAAATGATACAGGGCCCCGAAAGAGCCAGGCATGCTTGAAGTGTTTGTTACGTGAGATGTGCCTTTTATTATTCATTCAACAAACACAGCCATGCTTTTTCCTGAGCCAGGAACTGTGCAAGCAGCTGGATATAGAGAGATGAATGAGACATTGTCCTTGCTCTTGGATATCTCACAGTCCAGTCAGGAAGCAGAGATGGAAACACAATCGCAAGACAGATCCGATAAGTGAAATAACACAATGCACATATCGAGAGCTGGCACGAAAGAGGGATGGCTTGCTCTGCCTGGGAGGTCACTTCAGAACACAGACGAAGCGGTATTGACCTGGTCTGAAAGCAAGAGTCAACTTTTTTCAGTCTGCCGAAGATCAGAAGAAAATGGATGGGGAAGGGCATTTTAAGCTGAGGGAATAGTATGTACAGAAACGTGGCATATTAGGGAGACCGGAAGACACTGGATGTGGCTGGAGCCTAGACTGTTGCAGGAAAGGAAGTTGGAGGGAGGTATGGTCAAACTGCAAATGGACTTTCCTGAGAAAATTGTATTTTATCCTATAGGCACTGGGAAGCCATGAAGAGTTTTATGCAGGGCTGTGACTTGGCTGGACCACTCTGGCGGTGCTTGGACTGTGAGCTGCAGGGTAAAAAGACTGGCTGTAGGGGAAGATTGTTTAAGAGGCTTATTAATGTCCTGAGGAGAGTCAGCCCTTGGGGCCACGCTGATGGGGATGGAGGAATGAAAAGGGTTTTTAGGAGCTTAGTTTAGTGTTTCGGGTTTTAGAAGGTGGAACCGATGGAGCTGGTGATTGGTATGAAAACACAGCTGGGCGGATTTCTTGGTGCCTAACCTGCTCAGGGAATGCAGGCAGGGGAGAGGGCTTGCGGGGG